>JABFPJ010000415.1:0-42542 GCA_022817425.1 Gryon sp. ZL-2020 | reverse complement strand
TTTTTGTTATCATATTCTTAGAGTTTCGGCAAAAATGAACAAATTTCATATAAGGCAAAATTTGATTACACTTAAGCATTACTGAGAAAAAAGCGTTTGAAAATGTCTATTTTTTAAAAAATTTAAACATTCAAAAATTCATAACTTTCTTAATATTGGATTAAATAAAAAATAAAAAAATACGTGTTTAATATTTTTTCATGTAGATTCATAAAAAAATATATAAACAAAATATAATTTTCGAATGAAAATCTGACGAAGAATGCCCCATATACATTTTTATTTTACCCTCACTTAATACACTTTTATAAATGAGAAAACAAACCTTAAAAAAACTTAGGAAGTTAGTACACAAATTCTAATTATTTTTTATATTTCGATGGTGTATATTATAAATTAATTTCAATATATTGTCATGAATAACCAACCAGAAGGGTTATATAAAATAAAATTTGGGGTATGATTGAGGTGATTAAAAAAAAAGAAAAAATTTTGGTTAACAACAAAGATAATTTATTAGTCTAAGACTATAATGTTATCATCTTCCTCGATGATGATGGGCTCGGGTACTCGGTAGGGGGCGGTGAGTAGGAAGGGGATGTTGGTGAGTATCTCGTAAATTTCCCTGATGTATTGCCCCCGATTTGGACCCCTAAATTAAAGGGGTCCAAAATCGGTCTTTCCACCAGTACGAAAGATTGTTTCAGATTAGTTAATTAATCCCAATAATCTATTTAACTCAGCCTGGGTTAAATAGAAATTTAGTTCATAACAGAGAAATCAAAAAACTGCATTAAAATATACTTAAGACATGTTTGTATTTCACTTTCTTATATATCTTTTTAAGAACATCTCATTTGTGAGAAATGCTTATAGTCAGCCACGTAGCGGCGGAAAATATAACTTCTGATTTAACCCAACGTACACCATAATTACACTCTAAGTAATATCCTATTAGAATTCGAAATGTTATTCCTTTAATTGTAAATCCGTTTATATATATATATATATATATATATATAAAAGCGGCAAAATATGTAGCGTAACTGAATTTCTTTATTTATGTTAAGAGGATGTCAAAATGCTGCTGCCACGGAGTTAGTGTCTTTTTATTTAACAATGTCATATACAACAATTCCGGATTTTTATTAGCACAGTCCGATTCTTTGATATTGGGAGAATTTATTTATGTTGGTTTTATTCTTTTATATGATTCCATTTTAACGAAAACTTACCCGCCGTTTTTACTGTCACTTCGAAAAGTACGGGTAACTTTTTGTAAATAATAATTAACAAAATTACCTCATTTTAATCGGAAAATGTGTAACAAAAAGGAAAAAATCGGACTGTGCTCTTTAAAAGCTATAGTTTTGTTACAGACAAATTTTATTTGATAAATCTGTAATGTCGGTAACGTCGGTAATTGACATCCTCTTAACCGTCTTTCTACCATAGTTATTTTCAGTGTTATTTTCGTGATATTTAAGTGTATTTATGGTGTTGTTTTGTATAGTGTATAATGGTGTAAGAGCAGTTCTAATTCCACCATATTGTAGCTATGTTTACACTATAATTATTTATAGTGCGATATTTAGGTGTATGTGAAGTGCAAATTTTAAAAATTAACAAAAATTGAATATGTTAAAATAAATACTAAACACATTTATTACAAGATTGCTGGAAATTATATTTATCCAAACTCACATTAAAAATATCATATTCAAATATTTATTACTAAGTTTGTGGTATTTCTGAAACATATATTAAAGACACCCCAGGGTCAGAAAAATAATAGAAAATTCAAAAAACAATTAAAAACAATCGATTTGATTGTCGGTTGAATCAGGTTTTGGGCAAATAAGCAGTCATTGAATTGTAAAATACTGTTGGTCAATTGTTTTTAATAATTTTTCGGATCCTGGAATCTTAACACACTTTAAATAATTTCTTTTTCAGTTGTTTTGGTGTAAAAGTTAGTATAATTGAATTGGTGTAAATTAAGTTTAAAATTTGCCGCTTTTAGACCTAAATACACTATATATATATATAAATAATACCATTTAATCACCACAACTTTTAAACTAAAAAAATACACTAAAATCATGTTGGAAACGTTAGGGATTGTATACTTAGAAAGACAATATATTTTCAAATGTGATTACGTTGCATCCATTTTGATTTGATTACACTTTAATACAAAAATGTGATAATTATTTTAGTGCATTTGAATCGAAATAATCAGATTTAATCAAATGAAAATCATTGGTTTAGATATGCACAGTTTAATAATTTCTGATCTATTCATGAACCTGTATTTAATAATAATAAATCAGTGACAAGCATTCCCCTTAATTGTCTACACTAGAAATGCGTGGTTACAGTTGAAACGCGTATATTGTTATATCTCTTACATTAAGATACGCAAGAGATCACTTTACGCAAAGGCATAATACGTGTAGATATGTTTGAATTTGTCAACGTAATGTATTGTGATCCGTTATGTTCATCTATGTTTGTAATATGTTTCTGTGAACATGTGTTTTGACGTATTGGAGCAAATTCATTAATCAAGCGTATTTGTTTATTTCTGTGTGATTAACAGTAAATTATGATTTATTTCAACAAATCAAGCCAGTTAAACTAATAATAGCAGAAGATGAATTTCCATCAAACAAGTAATTAGATTTATATTTCTTACATTATAAATCTATTCATGCAAATTATAAAACTGGTATAATTTTATTTTCAAACAATAATTATACATATATATATATATTTTAATTTTAAAAACTAAGGAAATCATTTTTTCTAATAAAGGAAGCACGATAGACACAATTTTCAATAATGTTCTGATACCTAAAGTGGTTTAAAGCGCAAATTCATAGATATTGTCATCAAAGGGTAGTTGATTTACATCTGCATACGGAGCAGTGATCGATGAAGCTACGTATGGTGAGGTTGTCTGATTAAATGCTAACCTCCCCTTCTTTCGTCATCCTATTTCTATTAAGCTGATATTGATCGAGATAGTAATGGATAAGCTAGTTCCACTTAATTAATGATTAATACTAAGATTTTAATCAAATACTTACGTACATAAATATCATTTGTAGAAATTAAAAATTCAGAGAATAATTTAGAATAAAACTGGGACAAGTATTTTAAACCTAAATTTGTATGAAAACTAATCCATGTTTTTTAGATAAAAATTATGATGCCACTTAACATTAATTTTTTTTTTCATTATTTTGCATCTATTTGAACCTTCGATCTTTATTATAATAATGTGTTTGTATGAACGTTTATTCCATTTAACAGTGTTACTATTTGTATTTTCTCAACAACTGAATTAAATTACATCGTATTGATTAAACTTCTCTATTAGTAATTGAAATTGCAACGAGTTCAATTTCCATTAAATGTATAACTAAGTCGATTGATGAGTGGATATATCATTAAACGAGATCAACTACACTTTTTTGGATTCTTTCAAAAAGTTCTATAATTGTAATAATAATGAAATTGATTTTCAACTAATTAGTATCATTAAAATTGCAAATAACGAAACATATTGTAAATAATAGAACAAAATTTAATTCTATTTTTTAAATAAACTATATAGAAATAAATGGAAATGAATTTTATTCTTTTGTATTTATTAACTGAATGACTAGACTTTAATAGTGATTTCAAAAGTCATAACATGGGGATTTTTTAATATTCTCAAAAACACGAGCCACTACAGTCCGGTCGAACGAAGTCGACATTTGTGGAAGTCGGCTCGCGGTTGAGCACTCAGCAATATTAGAGATCGCGTATGAATGTAAAGGGCTTTCATATACGATGTTCCAGTGGCCTCGGCCTGGGAACGTGAATAAAAGTCTTGCAACAACCTAATACTGTGCCGATATAGTATCTTGCTATTATATTCCACAAATCACGGTGCGTGAAAGGATCTTTTTCATATATCGTGCATAGAGAGTGAACCATATACATAAAACGCAAATAATTTTTACCTGTTGTGTGTTATTATAGCTTGCTATAGTTTATTTCCTCTTTTTAATATCCTACTAATTTTACTATAGAGGAGATGAACAAAAATTAAACAAAATTTCAACAATGCTTTGTCATATAATTCAATTTACATAATTTTTCTCACATCGAATTATCGAATTTACGATTTAATTTAGCTTCTCAAATAACATTAATGTTGAATTAAAAATAAAATCTTTTTCGCAGGATATATGGATTCTTAAAATATCACATTCAAGGAAAAGAAGTCCCGAGGCGAAATTTTATTTTCAACGACACGTATTATTTTACTAATTTAATGGATTTTTCAAATATCATTTTACGAGATGCTGATCCGTATTTGAATAGAATCAATATTGCAAACTACTGCAAAGACGTTGAACAGCATTAGTAAGACGAAATGCTGATTTTCGAGTTAAGTCATGTTTACTGGATATATATAATACATTGACAACGAAACATAGTTTAGAATTGCATTTCCGTTTCAGGTTTTTTTCAATTGAATTATTATTAGTTAATTAATTATTAGAGAGAAAAAAATAACATAAATACTATTTCTACTTTCTATTTTTAAATCTTTGAGGAACACAATTTTTTTTACAATTTATCAAATCTGCTGTTAATTATGACAAACAGATGAAAATTTTAAGTTTGTCAAATAGATATACAGTTTTATTAAACAAAAGAAGTATTTAAACTAACTTATTCTGTGTTTGTTCAAAGTACACTCAGCAGTATCATTCATGAAGAAACTTTAGAAAATTATTTCACCTAGATATAATATTATTTCTATTGTAAATTGAACCAATTATAACGTTTACTTAAAAAAAAGTTAATTCTATATTTTAATAAAGAATTACTTCAACTTAGTTTAAATTTAAATTAACGTAAGCCAATTTATAAACTTAATTAAAAGAATGACATTATTTAATTCCACAATATTTCTCTGGAAAATTCATCCAGTTTAACAGCACAAATTTTAATGTTCAGCTCATTATCAATTGATTAACACTTAATTACTTCCAATAAAAGACTACGTCAACACTATTTAGAAGAAAAAGGAAGAAAGAAATAAAAGTATCCTACAATTTTTTTCTGCTTAATTTTATTCATTAATTTTAAGTCAACACCATGAAGAGTATATCTCATTTTTTTATTCAACAAGTTCGAAAGATAAAAGTGAAGCAAAGATAGTAATTGATAAAACTAACAAAAAAGAAACCTCGATTCGACATTCAAACTCCGTACTTCGTTTACGTGAATGAAAAATATTCATGAAAGCTTCGACTTATGAACACAACGTACAATAATAAACCGTTATAGAAGCAAAAAAGAGCGTAAAAAGAGACAAAGTAAATCTTTTCCATCTCGCGTACACTGTAATTATTAATTAATTATAGCGTAGAAACACTTCCGTTGGTCACACGAACGTCAACGCCTCGATGTATCCGCATGCCTTTTACATCTTCATGCCTACATCTTCGAGCAATTTAAATTATTTTATTTGCATAAATAATTTTTTGATATTTGTGTCATATAAGAGCATATCAGTACGTCGCCCAGAAGCTGACATACATTCTAAAGACATATTATGCAAGACGTCTCACATTTACATAGATATGTGTATATATATGATATACATATATTCTGTAGTCCGAATACGTGTTATTGTGACGGCGTAACATAAATCGCTTGGGCGAACGCCCTATTAATTTCCCGACTAATCGTGATTGCGATCTACGCGCAATTACTAGAACACCCGACCAATCAGATTGCGTCTGGCGCTTTGCTCGCGACGAGTTTCCGTTAACGCGATGCTCAACGAGCTTTGCACATGCAACGACCAATACAACCCACGTGCAATAGCCTGTCAGGCAGTGTATTTTATAGTCCCTATATAGCGTTTTGAACGCCGATTATAGGCGAAATTGATGAGACGCGAGTGTATCCGCGTATCTTTGAAATCGCTAAACTCGGTTGCCATGACGTATGAACTTTACCAGTTTATCCCTTTACAATCATTCTCTCAACTTACGCGTATAAATTTACGCATGCAAGTTGAATCTTTCATTTAATTTTTGTATCTGCTAATTGTATTCAATATCGGTTTATTCGATTCATCGTCTTATGTACGTCATATTATACTTATTTAGTTGATTATTCATTCTTCCAGATTTAGTCAATTTAACTCTATTCAGAACAACTGTCAAACGAAAATTAGTTATAATGGGGTAATAATAAATAATTAACTTCGTAACATGTTGTGTCATAAACTTAATGACACTAAAAATAAAATAATATAAAATAAAATGTTACAATTTCGATTTCAACTAAATTCATTATATTATTTTGTTATATATACGTTAAATAAAGTTTGAAAAAGTGTATAACTGTTGCTACGTAATAAGTTATAACAAATTAAAAATACTTATATATATATATATAATGACTTAATAAACTGAAGTGACCGAGGATTTGGAGTTTCAAGTTAATAGTGAAATTACGTTAAGTTGAATGAGACTATCTTGTGCATTATGTAATAACTGATTTCTGTAACTGGACTATATTATTATCACATGCTTAATGAGCGTAATTATGCATTCATAGTTGTAGTAAACGGTATATATCTGACCAAACACTCACTTTTTATTCGAAAATTATATTGTTATTCCATATTATGTAATATTAACAAAATAGTGAGTTATATTTATATCACGAAATGCAAAAATTGCATTGCAATGCGAAATTTTTATTAAGTTTCTGCACATTATAATAAACACAGAATTCCGCTGTGAAAAACAATACTTTATAAAGAAAATAATAAAACGAACGATACAAAAATTAGTTTCATTTCGACTGTTTTTCAAAACAAAATTTCATTCATTTTTGCTGACAGATCCACAATGCTGTTAAAAACAGTAAATATTCAAGATCTATAATTGTCAATGTATATGTTTAATTTAACGTTGCTTTTATTCAATTTATACAACAGTATATCTATCGCGTAAAACCAGAAATACATCAAAACTACATTCGAAACGCGAACAAGCTGCACAATAGTTTATAAGAGTGACATATTTCATTTGCATGTTAAACTTATATTAATGTGATAGCCACAGGTTTGCTAACATATGCCAACTTGTTACTGAAACTCAATATAACAAAGCTATCGTATATGATAAACACGATGTAAAATTTGTGCTTTTCTTTGAGTTTAAGGATTTTTACGCAAGACTGTTTATCAACAGTAACAACAGCAAACTTCTAAATTATATATTATTTAATAATAATAACTTTAAGCAATTCTCTTCAACAAATAACATGAAAAAAGCAACACAAATTAAATTGTAGAAAAAAGTTTGAAAAATTGAATTATATATAATTATACCTTCAGTTATACAATATATTGAAATATTAAATAACGAATATTATTCACTTTCTTATACTATATAGATTTCAAAATAAACACAACATATGCGCGATATTCACTTAGAAAGAGGGTAAAAATGATTGACCAAAACGAAAGTCCGTATGAGTCTGGTGCTATTGTATACGATTTTTCCATGAATAGAATGGACAATGGTATTGTCAACCATATACAGTGATTGGCACTTTTCATAGCAAGAAATCGAGAATTTGAGGTAACTAAAAATCCGTCAATTTACAACATTCATTAAATATGGATATAATATAACAAAATATATTTCATTTTCTTTATACAATTCAAAAATGAATAATAACTTTTCAATGAATGATAATAAAAAAGTAATAACAATAAAACCTTCAAACTGAATGAATTATTGATTTCGCTTTTATTTCACAATAATTAATTACCAATATATCCCAGACAAAAACCTACACTTATATTATATAACATGAATAATTAATGTAATAATATAAGTATTTTTATTGCTTCCTTGTAATTACAATATTTATATGCAAATCATATTCAGGTCACAAAGAACACAGATATACATCAAATCAATAATTTCCATCACAACTACAAAATCCAACTAACATTGTATGTATATACATCTTCTCGGTACTAACTACAAAAGATATCTTATTAAATCTAAAACAAAAACCCACCACATCTATTTTCATTCAAAGAGCTAATATGCAATTCAATTAAAAAAAGAAAAGTAAAAAATAGTCACAGTAATTAACACCATCATGTGCAAATTAATTCCAAGCTTTATTTAACTTAACAAAGAAAAAAAGGAAAATGAAAAAGTAAGCTAGTGAGTATGAATACAGGAAAGTTAATTTTATTTAAGATAAAAAAGTTAAAAATCCCCGTGAAAACAATATCGTTATATATAATTTCCCTAAATCGGCTTTATTGTACATTTATTACGAAAACATAGAGAGAATTGACCGGCAAATTTTAGTATTATGTCATTGACAATTAGTAATAACTATAGTAATAACTATAACGGTCAACTAAGGATCAGTCTTCTTCGTATATATGAATGGTTCTTCCATTATAAATATATATAGTGAAATGTATATGCATGTGTGTTTCAATATATGCATGCGCACGTGGAAACATATAGTTACACGATCGCGCAACGAGGATAGTAGTTTCGGCGAATCTACGAGTGATTTGCATCATGGGAATGCAGGAAAGCCGGCTTAATCCGTGCGGTCGGCGGCTCTGGTATGGTTACAGGAGAGCTGAATTATGCCAAGAACATTTGCATAACGTTGCAGAATGCTCGATAAATGACGATTCGAGGAAATTCGGCCGAGCTTCGCATCTCAAATTAACCTCGCTCGAGTTCAATTATGCCGATTTGATCGCGCGCCTGATCTGAATCCACATCTTGGATACGTTTATTCCATGTCTGCGTCATGGAAAGTTGATGGCAAACAGTGAGCTTGTAATTGGACCTCGGTTCCACCAATCACGCCGAGGACAAAGAAGAAAAAACAAAATCGTGCTGAAGCTACCGAATCAATTATCACAAAATAATCGCTCAATTGAATCGTGGCCGATTTACTTCAGATTGAAATATTTGAAATTATGGAATCAAAACGACTGCTGACCGGACATATACAATTTTCAAGAAATTGAATGTCTACACGTACAGTGAACTACAAAGTCTGTGAGAAAATGTTGGTTCACATTGAGGTCATTTCATACACGGTAATTTTTTTTAATTAGAAGTATTCCTTTCAAAGAAAAAAATTGCTCAGTTTACTTTCATAAAAAAAAATAATACAAAAGAGATCGACGCTTAGACAATACTTAATAACAGTCCTTTAAACACATTCAGATCGTGACAGATACCCAATAATTCCCCAAAGCTGCGTTTCAAATATTGTCAAAGTTCCACCCAATTTTTGAATCTTAAAAATGAATTATTGTTTTCCGGTATGCATAATTCATCAATATAGGTCTATACAACGTTGCACAAGTATTCGGGTAAACTAGTAAAATTTATTAAATTAAAAAATAAACCATATTTAAATTTTTTTTTTTCTGTAAGAACTTTAGTTTTATATAAAATTGTATGTTAAACTATCTGTTTCTGTTCATACATAAATGTCGTTTTTAAATTAGAGAAGTACAATAACCTTTACTTTAATTGACCGTTTAAGGAATTAACATAAAAAAATTGACATAATTCAAAAAATGACTTTATAATGCAAACACATTTTCGCTAAAAATTAAAACATATCCTTTAATAATAAAACGGAAAATTGGAATCATTAAAATTTGACTTTTATAATAAGTCATGTTAGTTAGTCGACGTAAAAATTGTTTTTAAAATGTAATGATTTCAATTAAATTTAAATAACAGTGATTTTTTTTCTAAAAAAAGTAATATTTCAAAAATTTTGCACAAAATTCATTCTGATTTTAGTTGGTCTATCTCTATCATAAATTCATTGACAGAGATAAACACGGTTTAAATAGATGATTTTATAGAATTAAAACAAAACAGTTTTACACCAAAATAATTTCATTTTATGATAAAAGGGACTTCAATATAGATCATTTTTTTCTTACATTTAAACGGAATATTCTTGGAAGTGTATTAATTTGGAATCCGTTTTAGCATAAAACGAATCGCATTAAATTAAAAATATTTTTCTTAGAGTGTATATTTATATTATATTTAACGGCGAAAAATTTGTACAATTCAACAAATAAACAAACTGTCAATAATAATGAATTCTAATAATATTTTATAATCAAAATGTACGCTACGAAGGTATATGATGTTATTCGTCCAAACTGCAAATATACACTATATTTAAGGTACTAAGTGTCTCAAAAGTGAAATACCAAATAATCAATAAATCAAATCTGCAATAACAGCACAGTGTTTGCAAGCATTCATCTTAAGTAAATACTGCCTGTCCATCAGTTATTTACCAAGACTTTTTGCAACATAAAAAATTCCATAATAAAATCTGTCAAATCAATGAAAAGAGAAAAAAATGAAATTTAAAAAAGTTGATAATGTTTCTTGAATGAGCATGTAATTTTTAGTTTGAAGATCTAAAAGTAGCTTGTTGCGGCACTGCCACGTTGTTGCATTACAACATAAATCAAAGACCCTGGCACATTCTCGCCATACAATAAAGTCTTTTCCTCTTATTTATTGTCTGCGGGTCTGCCAAACGTCGGTAACAATTACAAGCGCAGATACGTATCGCCTCGGTTCATATCGAAGCCATCATCTTGCAGCAATACGCTGTATTGGCTATTCGTTGTTCGGACTCTTCACATTGTGGCTAAGGTAAGTTCACGATTTTGTACTGAAATATGCGAATGTAAAGATCCAATACGTTTGCTATTATCTAGACCAGTTGCTTATACACACTGACAACGACGTGACACATTTATCTTAAATATAACAAGAAATAATTCACTGAGACATTTTTTTTGGCTAACAAAGTGTTGTGCAATGGAAAAGAAAATTTCTTAAAATAGAAATACAAATACAATTTGCAGATGAAAGGAATTCGATTTAAAAATACAATTGCAGATTTAAATTACGAATTATGCAGATAAAATCTACCCATTAATATGTAATTAATGTAATTTTAAGTCAAAGTGTATAATTATTATGTTGTCTTATTAGTGTACTGTAATTTATATTTTCTTATGTATTGCATTACATTTAATAATAGCGAGATCTAAAAGGTCTATTTAATGTCTCAATATAACTATTGCTTTAATTACATGTTGTACAATTATCGATACATGCAAGTTTAATACAACACACAAATTCAGTAGAAAACAAAGAAGTTATCGTTACAATAAAAAACACTATATTATTTTACCATATAATCAAGGAATTATCATAATTATACTCTTGAAAAAATGGGTTTAAATTAACAAAACATAATTTGTTATAAACTCAAATTATGGGACGTTTTATTTAAATATATAATCAAAATTTCAATTATTTTTAATTTAAAAAATTGTTATGAAAAATAAACATTTCCAATACAGGGTGATTGGAAATTAACGATCAGTGGAAAGGAGTTATCAAGTAGTTAAGTTGCAACGTTCTACTGACAGTTGCCGAGTAGTAAAAATTAAATGATCAGTACTCAGTAGTTTGAGTAGTATTAATTGATTTTCAGTTGTCACTATGTAGTAAATGGTAATAGTTACCAGTAAAATGAATAGTAAGTCGTAGTAGCCAGCAGCAGCAGTGATAATAGTATATTTTGAAACAAGGGCGCGAAGTTCCATTTCGCGAGGTTGAACTAACCTCGTATAACCGAGCGAAAATAGGCCCGATCAATTTTTACTAGGGTATTCCTTCGCTCCCTAGGGAGCTCTTCGCGCCCTAGGGAGCGAAGTAATTGTTAGACGAAAAAGTCATTAGTAGGCAGCACCAGTGGTAGCAGTGGTTTTGCTTGGAATTTAATTGAAAATTAATCTATTTTAATAAAAATTAATTGAACTGTGCAATAATGTTTGGTCAAATGTAAAATGTACATGAAAATGAATAAATTTTCTATTCGCAAACATTGGTTTTTCTATCCAACAATTCTTACATGGATTTTACATCGGTTAGTTCAGTAATTTGACATTTCAGTAACTGTAATGTCCCAAATAAGAGTTTTCTCCACTTTTCATTAGCGGGGCATTAGTACTTTATACATTAAAATAAATGTAATTTACTCACAATAAGTTCGGGTATAATTAAAACTCTCGTGGTGAGTGCTAATTTCTAGAATACAAGTGAGCTACTGACGAGGCACCCATAGGGGACGTGAAGGGCACATATGAGGCTTACCAGGCATTGGCGATGCACTGATGCGGATTGAATAGTGTGGCTAATAAGTGGGATACTTGTGGACTGCTGCTTGAGACATTAGTTCTAGAGCACAACTGGAAATTTGGTGGTTTATGTCCTCCACCATCCTCGCTGCACCTAACTATGCATAGTAGCACTGCATAATTTAAAGCAGTGGGGCACATGCCGGGCACACGCGGGCACACACAGAGCATACACGGGGCACACGTGAGGCACATACGGGACTCACATAAGGCACATACATGGCACACGTGGGAAACTTACTGGGCACATGCAGGGCACTTATGGGGTATTAGCGAGGTACTGATGAGGATCGAATGGTGCACTGAAAATCAATTGATACTTTACTCAAACTACTAACATATGGTCATTTACTTTTCATTATTACTTCACTTTCCCTAGTAGAATTTTGAACTTGGCTGAACCTGGGGCCTTCTTGGGCAAACCCTGTTCCAAGATTGGACTAACATTGGCCCTATGTGGGATTTTTGAGGGACCCACATTGGTTTGAAACGCTAACCTATAAATTACCTAGTTAGGTATTCCTAATATGGGCCTAACGAGGCTTCCCTGGTATGGGATATTTGCTGAAATCCAATGTTTGCCTAATTAAGCCTCAGTAGGCACACCTGGGTTTAGTCAACATTTATGTAAAATATTTGTTCAAAAATGCATTATGGAGAATGGAACCCAAGACCCGAACGTGAAAGTTAAACATTTTACACACTGAGCTACGAAGACTTCACGTAGCACAAAGTTCCTATAATTTTTGTAGAATTGTATAGAAATATTTACTGAACTGTACATTAACTGATGGACAAAGTCAAAAAAACATCACAATTTATAGAATTTACAATATACATTAATATTTACATATGAAAAGTTATTAAAGAGTACAGTAAAAATTACGTTTCAGTATCTGAATTATTTTAGTCAGTGAAAAACTGTTGTATTTACAAACATGAATTACATATTTATTTTACAATTTTTACTGAACCGTTTTATAAAAATTGCTCAATATTCTGAAAAGGCGCCATCTGCGTTACGTGAAACTTAAATATACCATTTGCCAGTTGAGTTATGTAGACTGAACTGGCTCGGCTGACAAGATGGCAGACTATCACCTCGGAGACGCGAGATCGATTCTTCAAAACACACATTTGATTGTAAAATGTGTTAGTGAAAGAAAAAAATAGCAGGAGTAAAAACAAGCAAGAAAAATAATCATCAAGATAGTAAATATAAGTAAAATGTTTAAAATAAGTAAATATTTGTTTTATTTATTTCATTCTTCAATTTACTGAACTGTTCAGTAATTTATGGTTTTGTCCATCAGTTAATGTACAGTTCAGTAAATTCTTCTATACAATTCTACAAAAATTATAGGAACTTTGTTCTACGTGTAAACAAAGTTTTCACATTTCAATTTAAAATATTAATATATATTTCAAATATTATTTTTTTAATAAGAGATAAATAATTTATTGAATTCTGCAACAAATTATGAACTATATTTTGAAAACGCGGAAGTTACTTTAAAGTTCATTTAATCTAAAGCGCCATTTTGTCGTTTGATATACGTTAGATAGTTTCCATACACATTAGATATTCATGTTTAACAACTGAATAATATACTATCAACGATAGTGAAAGTTGTAAAGTTGTAAAATTTATTGTCACTTAAGTACATAAAATATGAATTTTAGCATTTCAATAACAGTTCAAAATTTGCGAATAGACTAAGAAAAAAAATGTGTTAAAATTTCATATAAAGTATACAGAATATATATACATATGACAAATTTAATATTTAATATTTTAATATAAATATTTCATTTTTAGTGAAGTGTTAAAATAAATTAAAATAAAATAAAATAAATAAAAAGTGTTAAAATAAACGATTATCTAAAAAAGTATGTTACTTAAGCTACAAATATTGCATATAAAATTACGAGAAATATCAAAAGATTATATATTTTCACAAGCAGAAATTTCATTGCGAGCAAATTTTTGATATCAGAATAAGTCAGTGTCTTCAAAATCTAGTAACATAATCTCGAGTTATGAATTATCGCTTTTTCTTTCTTCCTTTTTTTCAAGAAAAAAGAAGATAGAATGACTTAACGAACTGCAGAGTAAGCCTGCGTTCAGCGATGTATCTTGTCGCATTTACTTTTTCTCGCTTAGACTTCATGTGTCTGTACTAAACCTTCGAGGCATTTTATACAAGAAGAAAGTATGACACTATTTTGTAAGTATACTTGGCGTATATCTGTATTATTGTAGCGACATTATGCAGCGATACTTTACAAAATATATATATTTATTCATGCTATCAATTTTTTGCACTTCTACTCGTCATATATTTATTATATTTTACTTGTACAAAATAAGTTTAAATATTTATTTGGGGACCTTAGAAATTTCAATGGAATGTATTACCTATTTTGACATAAATATATTCTTCAAATTTGTATATAAAATTTTTCATATATTTGACTTTTCTTTTTTTCGTTTTTGTCATTATAGTTTATGATAAAAAGTATTATAACTTTATGTTTATGATAAAAAGTATTACAACTTACAAGAAGAATAAAAAATCGTACAATTTTTACAACAAAGTATAAACTGGTGGCGTAATATCACAGCGTCAATTTCTCTATGTACGTCAGAACATGTAAAATTACGAATGTCATACGTGTATTTGATGTTTCATATACACATTCGTATTGCTATGAATATATAAAAGCAATTTTCAGATTTCATCTTGAAGAACAGTAATTGTACGGCTACTAACTTTATCTCGCAAATTTCAATTTCAGTTTTTTTTAATTCACGTTACTTTTTAATTCAATGCAAATAAATATTTTTAACCGTCATAATTTGCATGCAAATGTTACTCTTCATTTACTTTGAAATCAACGAACTGAATACAGTTTATAACAACAAAATAAGACAAACGTTTCTCTAAAAAATACTATTATCGGACACAGATAATCTTCGAAAGTACTGTATACTATTTCCAACATAATAAAATTAATAATTATTACATTTTCAACTTTTTTCGTTCAATTTACTGAATAATTTTCGTATTATATCCAAGTGATGTTTCAATATACTAAATTGTAACTGAGATTATAATCGAAACTTGATATTCATTTCATGAATAGATATATTATTGCGAAGTTGAAGATTTTGTTCAATTAGAAAACACGTCATTCGTTTCCTCTACTATGTTTGAAACAGCAGCAACCACACTATCAAATACGCATAAACTCTTACGGACTTTGTAGTAGAAACACGCGGAGTCTGAATCGATTGTAACTAAACTTGCTACGCAAACTCGATTTGCATTAACTCGCGACTCATGCGGAAGTGCAGCTGTACCACCTCCCAAGCGATTTTGAGTTAGGTATAATTTCAATATCTTAGAAGAGAATTACGAAAGAGAACTTTCGCGAGTTTCTTGTGGGAATAGGAGGAGTTGAAGATACCACTGACGTCTTGCATAAGGGAATTGAAATTACGTCGATTGGGTTCTTTTCTATTTACAAACAAGTTAAAATTTTCACGGCATTAATAAAGACGGTTTACATTAGCATAATCAAGCTTACTTTATACAATTATCAGTTAAAAATTCAAATAATTGAGTTTTAATTTTTTCTCTCTCTTTCTCTTTCTTTCTCACTCTTTCTGTGTCTCTCTTGTCCTTTTTTTCGTTCTTTTTTTTATTCAGAAATGCCGGAAAGCTTTTATACGAGAAAATCTATTCTGCCATATAAAATTCATACAGCTAGCTCATATTGATCCATCAAACAAAACGAAATAAAGGTTGACAATATATTTATAGAATTTTGCTTTATTCTATTTTCTTTCATGTAACATTATATAATCTTAAATCTTATTTTATTTTATTTAAAATATTGCAGAATATTTTTCAATAGATGTTTGCTTATTGAACTGATACTTTCTTAATACTATCATTTCTTGAACATTCGCCATTGCAATTATGATCATTGTAAGGATCAGTGTAAGTTTTCATTAGAAAATCGAAATATTTTAAAGTTGATATAATCAGTAATATTATAGAATTAATTATAATAATTATATTACTATAAGTACATATTTGCAGATAAACGTTGCGTGAATGTAATATTGATTAGAACTAATACTGAAAATAATCTGAAGAAGATTAATGACGTTACATTACAAATTCTAATTTCACTTCGATATTCAGCACACATCTATCTTTATTAAAATTATAATTTATATTTTATGGCATTGCAATTCTTTTCTACAGAGATTTGCTTACTTAAAATTAATTATAATGGACCAGATATCATCATAATGCTTATGAATCTACATTTGTTAGTAATAACTACTGCAATTGTATGTATTATTAATTACGAATTAAGTACAAACGAAATACAAAGTTGGAATGGAATACATTTTAGAAATATGACAGTATTGAAAACTGTCATATTCCTAAAATTAGTTCAAGAGAATATATTTAAAAAGTATGTAACAAAATATAATATAAATATAACACAAAAATCTTAACTTGTTCTTATAAAATTGATTAAGTTGAATTTAGAATTAAATTTATCTGCAGTATTTTACAAAATTGAATAGTGTCAGCTCCAAAAATAGTTGTCATAACCACATCATGGTTCAATTTATTTAACATCATTTAATTTAACGAAGAGCAATAGCGGATTAAAATAGAATTTAATCAGCTATGAAATTATTTAATATCACATTTGACCAAATAATACTACTTTCACGAATATTTTTCTAATTACAGTTTACTTTTTTCTTTCGAAATAAAATACATTTTAATTGAAATATGCAATAATAAAAAAAAATAATTAATATATATAAAACTGTTTGAGCATTAGATTTAACGAGCTACCGAGGAAAAAAATTAATATATTAATCAAGCACTAACAATGCAAAATCTTTTGTCATACAAAATGGTTGCATACGACTTTAATCAACTAGTATGCGTGTAAATGCAACGTACGTAAACTAAATAATTGCACGCATCTGTAGACATGACGTCAACAGGCGTTTAATTTAGCACGAAATAACTATATATCGTTATCTCTTCAGTAGAATTTCTGCAAAATTTATGAAAACGTAAATCGTAAAAAAATACAAAATAAACTGTATCACGCATCCCTGAGATCGATTATTTCTTATGATTCAATTATTTATTTTCTAGTTACATGTTCAATATTATTTACTCGGCACTTTTTCATCGGTATTCAATGAAAACAGTCGCAGAAGAAAAAATGTTTGTTCAAAGATTTTTTGAATCAGTATTATCAGTGAAGTAATATCAGTAAATTTATATTTTGTTTACTTAAAATTGAAATGTATTTTTTAATCAACATTTTTTCACATTTTATTGTAACAAATATTTACTAAACAAATTAATAAATGTATTTTTTTAATAAAAAAAAGTAATATTATATTTTAACATTTGGATAGAAAGTTAGCGATTCTAATCGAAAAAATTGTAAACTTTTTCTCTATCAACATTTTTGTGGCCAAAAATTTCTCAATATCATCGCAAGTTTAATAAAATTTTTTAATAAAGTTTAGCGCGCATGCTCAACGAGAAATTCATTTCAATTCGTTTTCAAAGTTTAGCAGGCCGGCTTTCAAATTCCTCAGAATAACACCGAAATAAATGTTGTTTTCTATAGATGAGTAAGCTATAGAAAACACAATTTAATTTGGTTTTATTTCATTTAATAAATCATGTTTATTAAATAATCTTTTAAAAATAAAACTGATTTGCATAATTTTGCATCGAATGCATTTTTAATTTTATATTTTAAAATATATTAAATATTTATTTTTTGAATAAAATTATTTAAAAATCAGATGCTGTGAATGAAAATAAATCTATAAAGCTATTAAAATCTTCATGTTAGATTTTCCGTGAAATATATCTTTAAGTTCTTTTTATAATAATATTACTTTGTATTTAAATTAAATGTTTATTCGAAGTTATTTTTGAAAAATAAGTTGAATGATTGCACAAACTTTGTCAACAATCGGCCTTTTGGGAATTCATTGTAGTCGATGGATTTTCAGTGTGGTACATGAAGTTCGCTGTGCTAGCGTGTCGTTTCTCTTATACTAGTTTGTAAAAGTTTTATCGAATGCGGTTTTTCCTCTTTCCACAGACTTAACCGCAAAATGCAATTATCTTTGTTACGTCGTTACTCTAGGACGAGAAAGTGCAAGGATTCAGATACTCGCAAACGTTAACACCGCTGTACAGCAGATAGCGTAGTATCTGGCAGAAAACTTCTGTATGTTTCCTAACTATCCTAAACAGGTTTTGGTTTTAACACAGCTCGTACATTAAAGCTTAACCATCTTAAAATAAAAAAGATCGTAAAGCATATACGATCGAAGGAAAAAATCAAAAACACTGTAATGCTGAAAAAATACGAATTTACTAATTATAACTTTAATATAGGATTTATCATATTCAAGTGTCAACTTTTCACAAGGAAATACAGTGTATAAGAGAAATATCTTACTGTCAACAGCAGATTCATTAATTAATATTTCCAACTGATCTTTAAATTTAACTCTCGATATATTTAAGCTCTGTCTAACACCTAATTGCAAATACAAAGACGTTCTTATAATTGGATTCTGGTCAGCTTTCGAGGTAAACTTTGCTTTATTGTTTTACTAAATTGTTTCCTCATATACTAATGAAGTGATATTGCAGATAAAATAAAGCAAGTTATCGTAATTTTGTATAAGAAAGAACTTTATAAGGGTAGAAAAGAACAAAATTCCTCTTATTCGTTTAATTTAAATTGCAATGCTTTAAGGTGATTGCTCAAGCCCATTTGTTTATATCAAAACCATTACGGTTTTTTTATCGTTCAAAATTGATCCAACTATTTTTTTGAGATTAGAAGAATTGCTGGATCAATTTTGAATAATAGAAAATCTTTAATTTTTGCAAGGTAACCGCAATGATTTTGATGTAAACAAATGGACTTGCGCAATCACCTTAAAAAACGAAAATTAATTGCGAAATTAATGATAGCCAAAAAACAAATAAAAGAAATGTATAAATTTGTAAGTTAATATCGAAGAATAAATGTAAAACACATGAGAATATAACTATAAATTATTTCAAAAATGCCTAAAAATCTTATGGAAAATATTTTCATTATGAACCGATTTCACTTCAGCTTACATGCACTGATTATCATAACTAATCACTGAACGAAAAAGCATAAATGAAGTTTTCATTAAAAATTAACATAATGCATGAATGAAATCTTTTTTAGTCATCATAAACATTTACAAGTTATTAACCGTTGCTTCATTTAAATGAAGTTTACAACAAAAACTATGAAACTTACGATTCCCATATTTATCATCTTTATACAATATATTCTAATACAAAAAAACCGTTACGATAATTCCTGTATGTAATGACAGTCATAAAAATGCTTCATTACAGATGGTGCAGGTATCTATAAACTTGAGATCAACTTTTTTCAGACGACTAAAAGCCACAGAGAAACTTGGTTTTCATTCTCCTAATAATCTCAAATAGTTCATCATAATCATTCTTAGTTTAAAGTTAAATTAGTAATCAACTGCTTAACATTTTAAACTGATTTTAAAACATTTCAACACAAGTACACGAACTTTATCCCGTACGTGTGTGTTTATATATTTAACGCGGCTATAAATCCCGTTTTCATTCTCAATGTACATTTTCCATTGCCAACTAAGTTTACCGAATTGCAATTGAAAAGGCATTATTATTCTAACGAAATAGTCATGCTTTTACGATGCAGTAGTTGTAATTATTATTTCACACTGAGTTATTCTATGTGTGTGTGTTATTTTTATAAACCAAGATTAATCTTTGTTCGAATTATTTGCAAAGTTTTGAAGTTTTGAAAATTCATCTTCAGTGCTACTTCGTTCGTTCTTTCTCATTTCTTTTACGAAAGATGGAAAGTTTTTTGCGTTGCAAAAGTTTTGCCAACATCAGACTCTCGTATTTCAGATAAATCTTGGACACTACGTAAGCTTGTAGTCCTCTTTACGCGTGCATAACCGCATACATAAACAGCATGCGCACATTCTTCTAGTATTTTACAAAACCAAAACCTAATTATTTTCAGCATTATGATTATGCACTCGAGTGTAATTACTTTTAGTGTTACTATGCACTATAATTAACATATTAATAAAACTAATTAATGATGCATCTAACCTTTTACACTGCAGTATAATAAATTCCACGCGATGCATTTACAGTGTGTTATTAATGTCATTGTTTTCAGTTCATCATTTTATTTAACTAACAAAACCCTGCAAAAATATTACATCACAAATTTATGATTATAAACTACTATCAGTTAGGAAAATTATTGACCATTGTATTTATGTATTTTGCTAATTATACTTTTACCCTATAATTTATAATATGTATCAATATATTTGAAAAGAACTGGTTTTAGTATATCTGAAACATTATTTTGATGAGTATTTTTACGTTTAATATTAAATTGCAGTTTTGGATTTTAAAAAATCAAGTTTTGAATAAGAAAAAAATAGTGCAATGATAACAGTGATACGAATAGATAGACCGAGTCAATTTGAACGGATAAAAGTGATAACAAATTGTGCTTATCTTTCTTTTGTTACTTGTGTTTATATACTGCCTGTCATTCACGAAGAGACTTTAACAACGTTTCCCATGCTGATCGAACATATTGTTGTTTCTGTGTATTATTCAGAAAATTTATTGAAGTCGGAATATACACATTGTATGTAAATTAAGGAATAAAATTTGATAGGGTTAGTCAAAATGTTAACTACATCAAGAAAATTTACTTGATAACACATTCAGAAAGTATGTTAAGATCGTACAGTTTAATATGTAAATTTTATGCTAAATGTTATATTGCTCTAATGTTATACGATAATAATTGCAGAAATTTTACGTACCAGAGAAAGCTTTTAAAATTTAATTAAATAAAACAATGCAAAGATTGAACTCAACTATAAATATTGCCTAAATATTTAAATGTTTCCAATTACTTCTTTTTTTGTTTTAAAACTTTAGAAATTTTTATTTTTCGTTATTATACAAAAGTTATAATTAATATAATTTTTGTAACATAATATAACTGAAGTTTAATGTAAAAAAAAATAATTAATATTAAATAATTTAATATGCGCAACTTTATGAAGGCCGAGTTTTTAATTATTTGACTGACGTATTAAAATTTGATTTACTCTTAATAAATATAACAATAAAATTGACATAACAGCTGATCAGCATTTAAAAGCATTGCACCACAATATTATCAGGATGTTGAAATTGCATGTGTACATGTATGTGTGTTAGTTTTATAGGAGTCACGTGTGAATCCTATAGTTAATGGACAAAAATAATTATTGTTTTATGACACTTATAATAATAATTACGTATAAATCACTTTGAATATATACGTCAAAAAGTGATAATTAAAATGGATGAAGAGAAAATTCAGTTGAATTTTAATAAGCTTTTAAAAGAAAATTGCCTTTATTCACATTGAACATTTTACATCATTATAATTTTAATATTCTGTAATCAATATATTTTATGTAATATTTAGATGAAGCTAAATATCCAACAAAGATTTAATATTTGATATAATCAGTTTGATATAATTTAACTTAATTTAAATGTTTTTCTAATTAATTGAATTATGTTTAATAAATAATAATAAAAATAAAAAATAAAGTTAATTAATATAATTCAATTAATACAATTACAAGAATTTCGTTTTAAATTTAATTTTATTTCAATGTTTGGAAGTTGTGTATTATACAATTAAATGAGTCATTTCTAACATTTGCCATTAAATACGTTCTATTGATACATTATCCAAAGAATTTAAAAATATTGTACAAATAGCATCGATTAACGTTAATTGAATTTCATTCAAACGAGTAATTTCAATAATTTTAATTACATATATTAATCCTAAAATATTGAATTTCTCTTTTCATCTCTTTAAAATATTTAAAATAAATATGAAAATATTCTCTATTCTAACTATAAAACTAATTTAGATATTGAATATCCGTTTCAAGCATCGTATGTGTTTTATAATGTCTTCATTTATACACATTATAACGACAGCTCCATTTCCAAAATTCGTTCCCAAAGCATCGACACATCAGTTATGCTCTGATTATACTGCATTATTTGTCAAGAATTTTTAACTTATAAAAAATGTTTTAAATTATTTTTTTAATATTAAACTAACTTTTTAAAATTCTATCGTTTTATGGAATTACTTTTCAAAATGAGAGACTAAAACCAATACAAGTTTGATTAGTAAAATTTCCGATAAACTGATTTCCCTTTTTTAGTAAAAAGAATGATATCAAATATTTTTAAAAATAAAATACTCGATGGAATCTGATGAAACCGACACGATTATTTGAAACAGCTGTCTTACAAAATAAACAAATTATACATACACGTAGACAAATAATACAGGAATTTTCACTGATGAGACAGTATTCGATCTGTATAAAATAACAAAAAACAAAAATACTGTTTTTTTATAAAGGATTATTATGATGTAAACAAACATTTTTATAAAAGAAAAGCAGTAATTTCTTTTGTTTGTTGTCTTATACAGATTGAATTGAAAAAACAAAACTGTCTGAACAGTAAAAATTCAAGTATTATTTGCCTACGTGTATGATTCATACATTTGGCTAAAGTTTTTTCTATTATTATATCAATATTCAATTATTCTTTTTTAACTATTATTTGTGACTATTTGGAACTATTGTATACAACAGTTACAGTTTTATTTATTCTAGTAATTTTCACCAGACTGATAATTGTATTTGAAAGGTTTGTCTCGAGTGCACTTAACTGGCATAATATGTCGTACATAGCTGCTGCATATGATTAAAGTCAATTTTGATCAAGATATGACCCAAATAATTTTCTAATGAAGGTTCAAAATATTTATGAATTTTAAATTTCATAAATTTTGTATCGAGTTATAAAGTGATAAATTAGCAATAGAATTCTATTTTACCATATTAATATGGTACAATATTTCGTATAATTATAAAAAACAAGATTTAAAAATCGTGTCGTAAAACAAGAACTTTTGTTAATTGAAAAAGTTACATTTTTTTCCATATTGAATTTTGCTACTTTTTCTATTTTCTCTTTTATTTTTCAATCTGATTTCATTTAGAAACAAGAGCAAATCCATGTAATCTCTGACAACAATTTCATATTTGAAAAGATAATATTTGACATTCAACATACAATATTTGTTCAAATTAAACTGTTACTGCACATAGTCTTATACTAAAAATTATTTAGTTAAAGTTTACGCAGGTATATTCTATAATTTACAAATTGTGTATATCACTATGTTGTTTAATCTTATCTATTTGATTCAACATTTCTTTATTCGGTCAAGTTCCCAGAATAGGTTTCCACGAAAACTTTGTTATACAAATCTAACGCAATTAACAAAATTTAGAAAACTATTTTTTACTATTTATTTCTACTTGTTTGAATTGATTATCATTTTTATTTAAGTTTTGATCGTTTTGTTAAACTTTTTAAAAGAAATCTGATTACAATTTTTGGTAAGGCACTCTTTTTGTAGCTCTACCATTTATTAATATAAAACAAACGTCTCGATTAGTGTTAAATTTTGTCAACTGATAGAAATTGAATTTAAACCTTTAGAGGAAAATAGAACATCTAGAGTTTCCGATTATAGGCTGCGGTGTAATTAGTGTCATGCGCGATCACCAATATTTTTAGATATCTAACTAATTGATACTTTTGGTTAAAAGTCATTGACGTTAAAAACATATTGGTCAGCCCCCCCAAAACATATTATCACACTAACCATAGTCACTTTACTAAGATATACTTTTTCTTAAATTCCACTTTTATAACATTATTTCATTTAAAGTGAAAAATAAGCATATCATGTTTTTATCCATTACTTTATATTTCAGTGTGTTTTAGTTACAAATTTCACTTTTGTAAACTTTACGTTAAACATTATAAATATTCGTTGAACTTCCAATAATGGTTTGCAGTAGTTAATATTAATTTAAGCAATTATAAATTTGCAATTTCAATTACTGTAGGTAAGATTATTTTCGCACAATAGTCATATAACGTAAATAATAAAAATGCTTCTTTATTAGGGAAAGTTTTATGAAATAAAATTACTCCAGTTGATATTCTTTTTCTTTGACTGTTTTCATGCCATTGTTCCGATCTACAATATAAACTTAGCTGTTATATAACTCTCGCATCTAACATCCGGCGAATGATTATAGCTTTTCATGAAATTTCGTGTCGTTCGCGCGGTACTCGAAATCGATTTTTGCCGCAACACACGTAATCGTCAAATTCCAATGGTTTAGGCCAATCAATGCAAGCTGCAAAACATTTATAATTGTTAACTTGTCAGTTCGCTAAATGAACGTAATACCCCGGAAACAAAATAGTGATCACAATTATTGTCTCGTATGTATATATCTATACATATGTAGAACAGTATACAAAATGTACAATAATTTTGTACAATTGGTATATATAATGTACAATCAATGTATATTTAAATATAATTTACCTAAATTACCTAAAAGCATAGTTTTAATAGTGAAATAAAAAAACCACATTTCCTCAGAATTTTAGTATTAAAATGTATGATTTGATTATTTTTGTTTTAAACTAATTCGATCGTCTATCTATAATTCATTCTACATTCCTTCTTATGTATAATGAATTTGAAAATTCATTATTGAGCTTGTATTTGTTGATTCAACTTCCGATGAAGTTAACAAAAGTTTTCCGTAACATAACCATTCTAACTGTTAAAGTTTTAATGTAATCGAAATTAATGAACTTATTGAAATACTGGAAAACACTGAATGAAATTATAAAATGTTATTTTTAGTGAAAAAAAAGAGAAATAATAACATTTTTTAAGCTGTTTACTGATTGTTTCTGATTAAACAATGAAGCAGAATATTTTTTCAAGCTTATGGATTCTAATTATTGAATTATAATATAAACATAATACTTAATTAGTACACTGTAAATGTGAACTGTAAAATTATAGTACATTTTATATTACATTTACTAGAAAAGAAAATTTAAAGTATACAAATATCGTCAATACATTGTAACTTTATAAGCATTCTAAAAATTTATAGTTGAACTACGAAAATATAGTACATTAACTATAATTATATATGATGGGATATAAATGATTAAAGTCGTAATATAACTTTACAGTATAACTATAAAATTTTATTATTGGAACTATAATTTTACCTATTCTGGTATAAATTTATACAATTGTAACAAAAAAATATTGTCTAGTCATTTTTATTGAATTTATAATTAAGTTTGGTTTTTTTAAGTCAAAAAACAAATTTAATTTTTATACTTGATTACACGTAAGAAAATAACACATTAACAATTACTATGTATCGCTGAGTAAACTTGTGACGGTAATGTCGTTTTCGTGATAATTGATAGATTTTGATTAAAATTTGCTTAATTTTCATGAATTTTTACTAAATTAATAGTAATTTTTACAAATATTTGATGAATGTTTACTAAGTCGCATAGTAAATATTATGTAAAAGTAAATTTCACGCCTTTCACGTTTAAGTAACTTAACAAATCTTTTAACGACGGTCGGGCGAATAACCGCGAGGTTAAAGTACGACGGCTTATTAAGAAACAGCGGCAGGTACCGAGTTCGAAACTCGGAGAAGGGTTTTTTTACAATGTTAAAATTATAAAAAAACTACTAAGTCAAAAAGTAAAATTTACTAAATGCATTTACCATCACAAGTTTACTCGGATACATAGTAATTTTTTAATGAGTTATTTCCTTACGTGTATAACGAACTTCAGTCTTAAACTGTATATAAGACAATAAGTCATTTTTTTCAAGATTTTTATTTGATTCTTAAATCGATGTTGTAAAGTAAATATATTATTATGTAGCTTTTATGTTTTATCTAACCGTTTTGTTTCATTTCATTTTAACTAAAAGCAACGTCAGGGATTTCGCGGTTTATAAATGATATCTTCTGCCGGTACATTACCATCTTCTAAATCACCCTGGTTACGTTTTTAGGGTAATCGTTACTATGGCGTGAACGTTTTTGTTCTCATTAGTAACTATCTCTTGGTCGGCCATACTACAACGGCGAAGGTCGAGAAAACCTTGCAAGAGAGAGAAAGATAAAGAGAGAGAGAAAGGGTTAGAGTATTAAACGTATGGAAGAGAATCGTTTACAGCGGAAACGATTAATATTCGAGGTTCTAGTACAAGCTTCATGTCATCGTTGGCGTCTTTATCTTCGTATATACTAGCCCTTCATGCTTGTGTCCGTGCACGTGCTCATGACGTGTAACCACTCTTCATGCTCGTATACTATTACATAAATCTGTTTTTCGGGAAGAAATGTCATTGATATTTCATCATTAGTTAAGATTGCAAAATAAACGATAGTATAAATGAATAAACGAGTACATGTAACGCAAAAACATAATGATAAAATTATAAGCAATATACTAATTGAAAAGGGGACTGTTATTCACGTTATGTTTTATTACAAATTCATGATAAATCTTAAAATCGTAAATCATTAAACAATTGAAAACTGAAATTTCGTTTTAGAACAATTCATCTTCATATATTTGACATCATCAAAAAAGGAAGGTATTAGGAAATTTTAACACCACAACAACCATTTCATTATTATAAAGAGCACACTAAAATTAAATTATTTTAAATCAAGCATAATAAACTTCCAAAACCTGATTCTTTCAACAAGAACAAAAACAATTACATGAAAATAGTTGAAATCGAAATTAAATCAAATTTGAAACAAAGTTATTATAAGAACAACCCAATTTTATCATAGCTCATTGAAAGTACTAATTTTACATTTTAAGATGGTTGCATTTTGACCGACCAACAAAGATAACTGAGTAATGTTTTTGTTGATAAATAAAAACAGTAGAAAAAGCGCGACTACTGTTGGTTTAACGTGAAAAAATTGTTGCCAGTCTGATGTCAGATAAGAAAAAATTATCTTGCTTACAATTAAAAATGAAAAATAAAGCAACATACAGTGTTATTTAAAAGAATTAATAAAAATGAGAACAGGTCAAAACAAATATTCATACAATGTTTTTATTCCATGTTCAAGCCTGAAAAATAGGCCACTAGAAATAAAGATATGAATGGAAAAAATACAAAATTAGAAGAAAATATAAAAAAAAAAGTTTAGAGTATTTGTACTCGTCATATCAAAAATATTAATGAAAAAACGTTTTTTTTAATCGCTGGTAACTCTAGTAAATGTTAAAACGGGATGGTTACATTTGAAGTCGGGTCCCAGATTGACATAAATTAAAGTTAAAGTTAAAGTTCCATTTACTTCGAAATACTGTGCAGACTGTGCTCTGCTTTAGATAACGGTAACACTGAGCAACAGAAGGACCCCAATTCGGTATAAACGTTAAGAATATCTTAAACTGAATGATGAAACATGGAATCCATAATGGAGCCCGATTAAGTATACGCGTTGCAGTCCACTTTAGGTATAATCAGATTTCTATATTTCATTTGAAAAATCCAAGTCGGGTTCCAGTCGGGCCCCAACTTTGATAAAATGGATAAGTGTATATTCTCAAAATCTCTTTTATATTAAATAGCAGATTGATGTACTGGTGAAGTTACCGGACTAAAATTTTACGATTTTGACACAAAAAAAAGATTTTATTAAGGTATACCTTAATAAAATAATAATAAAATAAAAGTTATAATAGCGAAATTTTGCTGCCACGGAATTAGTGCCTTTGTTATATTATTAACATTTTACAATAATACTCAAATCCAATAATAATCAGATATTCTCTCATTTTTGGTAATTTTTTGATCAGGATATAATTTTGAGTAAATATCAATTTCAGATCACATTTTAATACACCTTTTTTTCGGAATATTGTAACAACTAATTATAAAATAAAACTTACGATGACGATTACGTAGATCTGTTTTTTAGCTTCACAAAATATTATCATGTTTTGATTAAATAATGATCAGACATTGTCTCATTTTTCGAGCAGTTTTTTATCAGAATGTGCTTTAGAGTTCTTATCGATTTATATTCTTATCATTTTTTTATCAATGTTACTTCAGCATCGTGAGCATTCGCACGATGTTGAAGTACCATTTTGCGTACTCGTTAGTAGGGAGAGAACCATAGCGCGATAGCGCGAGAGACGGAAACGTCCTTTAGGGAGACAAAAAACATTTTCGCCACACGGTGACAGAAAATGCAGTTTTCATCTCTAGGGAGTTTTAAAGAAACTGCATTTTCTGCTCCCTTGTGGCGAAAAATATCGTTTGCACCATGGAAAATAAAAGAAAATTCTCTCCTCGTGCGATTACAAACCTCGCCTTCGGCTCGGATTATAAACTTCGCACTCGGTAGCGAATTTTCTTTTTCATTTCCCTTGGTGCAAAATATACTATTCTGTCCCGAAACGAGTAAGAAATAGTATATTACGCAGCATTGAAGATGATCGGAAATCCGTTTCCTGAGCGGAGTTTACAAGCCAAGTCGAGGTGAGGTTTGTAACCGCGAAAGTACGATATTTTTCGTTACGAAAGAGGGAAAAATGCTGTTTTCCGAAAACTCCCTAGAAAGGAAAAGGGCACTTTCCCTCTTCGAGTGACGAAGAATATCTTTTCATATAAGTGCATTGAAATAGTATATTCCTCAACTAGGGAGAAAAGTTGCCGATTCTAGACGAATGTGAGGTTTGATGCACGAGGCGAAGGCGAGTGCAGAAATCTCACACGAGTAGAATCGGCAATTTCTCCCTAGTTGAGGACGATATTTTTTCTCACCAGTGTATCGAAAAGGTCTTTTCTTCCTCGAAAAATGGGATAAAAGTGGCACTTTCCTCCAGAGGGATGGAAAATAACTATAGTGATGGAATGTAACTAGAGTGATGGAAAGTAACTAGTTAAAAAAAATGTGTTTAACTTATTTAAGTTATACAAACTTTCCCTCCCGAGGGACAGAAAGTGCCACTTTCGTCCCACTTTTGAGGGAAGAAAAAACATGTTTTCGATACACGTGTGAGAAAAAATTATTTACTACTCCAAAAAGTTGATATTTCTTCAGACAGACATTTTATTAGAACTTACACTGAAAGAAATATATTGCTAAATATACTATAATTTTCTAGTTAACTCAGGATATACTTCAAATCTTGAATTAATTGCTTTATACAGTATCGCAAATTTAATTAATGAAAGGATGATGTATTTTGCTATTTTTTATTTAAGTAAATACCATACAGTATTGCACTTGACTATTTTTGTTGTAAAATAAAAACCGACTTCGTTTATTCATTATTTTAACAGTGTCACAACAAACATCCCTTTTTTTAATTTAACTATTAAACTTTTTTTTAAGACGGCAACAACAACACAAGATTTTTTTATAATTTTACATTATTCGCGGAACCTTAATGTTGTTGTAACTTACAACAACTTATAAGGTAAATGTGGGGTTCGTCGGACATATCTGTCAATGTGATGTACCTATGTCCGGTGCTGTTATGTCTTGCTATTTGTCAACTTTTTACATAAAATGATTGTTTAATAAAAAAAATTTGTTATTTAAAAATAAATTTTCCAAATATATAAATCGACGACTCAACCGAACAAGGGGGTAAACATCACATTGACAAATGTGTCCGACGATCCCCACATTCACCTTACTTAATTATTTATTATTTAGAAGTAAGTGATTATACATACATAGTACACAAATATAGTAATAGCAAACACTTAGATGAATACGCGCATACAATAAATAAGTGGTTCTTGGTCCTTATATACTACTCGCGAACATTTTCAACCATTTTCGAGAAAGTTATTATTTTGATCATATTTAAAAAAAGCGGGAATCAAATCAGTATTACATTATTAAATAAATAAAATCTATAATTTTTACATATTTTTAAAATTATTGTCACAAAAATTTTTCTTTAATTTTAGAATAAATGTGATATCTTGTTTACATTGTTATATTTTATTGTATAAAAGTCAAACCGTAAAATTATTGAATCATCACTAAAAATTCGATAATGTATTGCAAATTGATCACATTTAAAAATGTGCAATACTGATGTTATAAAATATAACATATTTTAAAACCAATTCTTATATATTCTCAAGTATATCCCTAAAAAGCTATAAAGTATTGGAAACTTTCCTATGATTATAGTTATATATGATACAAGTTTAGTGAATTTTGTTGGGTTATTTCCCTCTGTATACAGCCAATAATATGAATCATCCATTGTATTTTATAGACTACTGAAATTTATAATTCGAAGCAACAAACTTCTTCCAAGTTCAAACTAATTATGCAAATGCATTAATTAATTAAATCTGAACTGAACTAATCACGAAACACAAGGCTGAATCCACGGTAGTATATTAAAACGTTAAAACCTTACTATAAATTCGTCTAAGCTATTTAAATGAATACACGAAAAAAGGAATCTGGCGTAGTAAGATTTACGCTAAAATCACATTTTGAATTCATTATATCTCAAGAGTCGAAAATAAATAGTTCTACTTCGTATAAAGTTATGACTATTTGAAAATTGTAGTAGCGAAGAAACAATAATTTTTGCAGTTAACATTCGCAACACTGACGTTTTATCATGTAAAGTACAAACAAGTTTACAAAGAAAAAATAAGTTTTTGATCTTTTTTTATGTACAACATAAAGTTTTATAGTTTGAAAAATGTCAAAACATTTAAAGATAATTTTATTGAATGCCTAATAATAAAAAAAAAATTTTTTGAACTAAATGAACTAAAAATTTAATACAAAACAAACGAAACTTCAAATTTAACATTTCTAACTTTACATTTAAGTTTTATCTAACTTCACATTTAAACTTTTATGCATGTAAAAACATTATTATCTTTGAAAGTACTCTACAGCTCTATTAATTTATGGTGATTATAAATAATGACATGCTAACATAATAATAAAGTACACATTTTTATTCAGTATATTGTTATTAATAATAACCAAAAATAAATATTCGTAGGAAAGAATAGAATATTTTAGTTAATAATGTTATCATAACATGAAGCAATAGTGTACTTTTAGTCCATACAAAATATTTTAACTGTATCCTGATTGATAAATAATTACACTGCAAAACTATAAAGTGAAATTTATGTCTCACATTTACAACAATTTATTGTGTATGCAAATATGATTTCAAATGATACACCTTAATTTAAAAACTTACACATTATAATATTTTATCAACTTTTGCGTCGCATCCCATATATTTTTGGTACAAAAAGCAGTTTTACAATTCAAAAAAAAAAATTATATTACAAACCAACTTACTGTACTGCAACATCAAATACTGACATTTCATTTTGAAATTTATTTTGAGTAGTTTTTAAAACATTTGTATTAAAACACTTTTAGATAAACTTATAACTTTGTTAATAATAACGCTAAATAATAACTCTTATTAAAATAAATTATACATTAAAGTATTGTAAATTTAATTCATATGTTATTATATATTCTAAAACTTTAAAATATTATTTTGAAATTTTGATTGAAAATTCTTAAAGAAGATAAACACAGAAAATAAAAAAAAGAACAAAAATTGTAAAAGTTCAAAGAAAAATGAAGTGACTGAACACGTTAACAAAAGACTAAACACATGAAATTCGTGAGTGAGAATACAAAGAGATTAAGAAGAAGACTGAAAGGACCGGAAAAATATTCAAACAGTAAATTGCAAACAAGAATAAGCGGAAAAATAAAATGTACATATGAGGAATAAAAGTATAAAACCATTTTTATATGTACTTTTGAAATACATTTTATGTAGAAAAAAAGTTTATAATTTGTCATTCACTTTTTTCACGTCAAAGTTCAAAGTTAAATTTTATCATCAGTTATTTAAAATGCAAGTGACAGAAAATACAGTCTGTTATGATTTACAATTTTCTTTTACTTGTTCTGAAAAATAAATTAAACTAAAATAATAAATATAGTAAGTTATGTGAGAAACCAATGAACTGTGCTCACCGGCGGTTGAAGTTCGATATAGTATGAAGGAAATATCAAAGGTTAAAAGATGAGACCCGACTTTAGGATCTGAAGGTAAAGAGTGTCGACAAAAGTTTAAAACAGATGAATGAAACAAGAGGAAAAACTTATTACATAGAATAGCTATACCAATAGAATAAAGTTGTTAGCATGGCGTTAAGATAGACTGTTAAAAACTCATCATAAATTTTGCAAAAAAGTCCACTGCTTCTAAGAACAATATTTCTCTTATTTTTTTATCTGATCAAGCAACTATTTTGGATAAACAAAAAATTACATTCAAACTATTTCACTCTCACAACTTATAAGCAAAAATCAACATTATTCCTTGACTTTATTACTCGTTCAGTGAAACATGTCAATTTCAAGTCAGACCAAGTATTATTATTCTCCTTTTTTCATCTTCTTCGTCTTCTTCTTTTTCGACGGTATTAAAATTTACATTATTATTTCAAGTTTGAAAGCATAATTGTTATTTCAGTTGTGAGGATAAAATAATAATGTGGATTTGTCACACTAAATGTTGAAACAGTTAAAAGTGGTGACGATATCACAATCGAGTCATTTCCAGTTTTGTTTCGGTTTAGTTCTTGAAGGAAGTTCATACTATAAATCATTTTCAAAATGTTTCCAAAAGTTAAGTTATTTGTCGATGCACGTAGAATGGATGCGCGTGTTAACGAGCTTTTATGCCAACGAAGGGGAGAAGAGAGTGAGATGAGGGGGAGAAGATAAAGAGAAGGGTGAGAAGGAAAATATGTTTACGTGTACGAGTGAACACGTTAAGTACACGCCCCAAATGTCGACCAACATTGTGCTACTGAAGAGTCGTAACACTGTCCGCCGCAACTCGTAACTGACTCTTCCTCGTGTTGAGTGGCACACCACGTGCTGCGTTAACGACACTTCCGGCACTACGATTCACGCTATAATGTGTCACACTATGGGCTCTCCAGCGCTGATTTTAGCAAGACAGCTTTGACAATGTCAAATATAGCCCAACATTTATACAACAGTTTGGAACCTCTACATAATCCCCGTTTATGAAATAACACTTTGCGTGTTCTATGTCAAGTTAAATTTTCAAAATTGTCTGACATTCTTCATGTTATAGATGTACTCTTATGTTTGTCGTTAAAATAGAAATTCACATTGAAAATAGTTTATATGGGTAATTTTGTTATTTTAAGATGAATTGTAATATCAAGATTTTTACATTGTTTTCTTACATTAACATCCATACAATGAAAGATGAATAGAAAAGAAATGGAATAAATAATATTTAAAATATCTTGGTTCTATTTTGAGGTCGCTAGTCGTATCATGTTTACAATTCAAATTTCTTCCATGCCGAGAATGCATGGAAAAACATAGATATATGTATGTATGTATGTATGTATATAATAATTTAAAATTATAATACACCTAAAGTAGTCTAAGAAAAACAAGTTTAATATTAATGATAATATGTCTTGTTAAGTGTGCAGTATAACGTAATTGCAAACAAGTTGGTATTACGAAAGTAAAGTTCATAATTTTCAAAACTTTGCTTACGTCAAGTAAAAGTTCACGTAAAAAATAATAAAATAATAATAAAGTTCATACATTGAAATAAATAAAAATTTTGTCGACCAAAAATAGTATTTTCTATTTTATTATATTTAATTCATTTACTACGATATTTGTGTATGTCGACAGGTTGTCTTGTTTGCTTACATACGAAATTTGCAAACTGACCCTTTGCGTGGTTAAAGAGTTTCTGTTCACGAGTTCACGTCTGTCACTCTTGTCACTTGTTTGAAGCCAATAAAAAATCACTTTCAAACCGTTTTACTCCATTCTCAGCAAAAATGAAAAAAAAAAATCCAAACGTTCTCCTTTTTTCAAGTCCGCCGTACTCGACGAATTTTTAAATTAGTTTTAAAGTTTGAAGCTTCTCAAATATCCTACACGTGATTTATCATAAGAATTAAAATGGTTGACTAGCAATTATAATTAAATTTTTCCCCTCTTTCATCGATAAAAGCAGAAATTAATATCTGCAAAAAGTAATTATTATTTGTAATTAAAGTGACACAGTTTCTCGGCATTTGAATATTATAATCAATGATTGTAATAAGGCATCATTTTTCTGCAATATTCTACTTTTTTTTAAACTGATTTGACGATATCACATATATCTATCACGCGATAAGACTCATGTAATGCAATTCTAATAAAACTCTAAATTACAAGAATCATTTAAATTATTTCTCGTAAGATTTATTGAATGGATAACATTTTCATCGATTCTCAGTTATTACTCTTGAGAGCCGTTCTTTTTCAATTTATAAAGCAACAAAAATGCAGCCAATTAAGTCTGATTTACGAACCGACGACCAGGCAGTAACTTAACTGTCATATCTTTTTAATATGCGATAATGTTACCGTAAATCTAAAGACGTAGCGACCGTGATGTAGGAAAATTTGCAATTACATTTTTGAATGAATGATTTATCGCAAAACCCCATTTTTCTATTCATTTTGTATTTGAGAACAACGCATTTTATATTTTCTTTAACAATTATAAGATTATACTAATTGAAATTAAATTAAACATTAAACATATTTTTCGTTACTCAGCCATGAAAAACGCACTTTTCACTCCTAGGAGGAAATCGAAAAGTGCTTTTTTTCCTTCTCTCGTAACGAAAAATATAGTTCAGAAATCCCTTCCTTGTGCGATTACAAATCTCGCCTCTTGATTTGAAATATACTATTACAATTTGAATATTGAGATCTTTTATTTCAACTTCAATGTAAATGACAAATTCATGCATAATATGTTATGAAATGATATAATATGGCATAATATGTTTAAAATATGACTTAACAGTAAGTTTGTTAATCTAACAAATATAAAACAACAAATGGAGTTTAATTTTTTGCTAATTTATCATTATTTTACACACTACTATAAAAAACAAGATAATAAAAAACCACGTGTTTTAAAGAGTTAATTTTTATCGGGATAGTAATCAAACTTTATGTCTTATTTTTTATGTCTAATCGATATACACCAAAGTATATTTTACTGTTACAATAACATTCTTTTTTTCTTCATTTTTTTCTCAATCATCGTAAAAAATATACATTTATTAAATACTTTATAGGTTGTGAAAAAGTGTATACATAACTGTAAAAATTTTAAATGAGTAAAAAAGTATATTATCCACACATGTACAAATTTTGATGTATTAGAAAACGAAATTAGAAAAAAGAATTGAATTCACCGTTCTGTCAACACGACTTTTCCATAGTATTAGCAGTGTTTCGGGAAGAAAATAATACACAGTTCAGCACTATTTTGTAACTCAAATTTGCAAGCTGTTTCTAAATTCGTATCGTGAAATTTCAAATGGTTGGAGTAAAATCAATGAAACTACTTGATGCGACGTTTTTAGTGAACGTAAGGGGTTTTGAAATAACCTTTTCATTCAGACCAACTTGTGCCATTTCAGCACAAGTGATAAATGTGAATGGATGTAACAGCATATTTAGTCGTTTATATTGTATAATATAATGTATTATTTAAGCATAACAATGGAATAACATTTAATAGATGCTATCAAATAATTTTCATTATAGTTTATCATAAAATCAAGTTTTACAGTTTTACATAAATATCCCGTAAAACAAATTGTTTTCTATATTTCAGTATAAAGTTATAACTTATGAATCACGTCAACAATTTGAATTGTCTACAATTCTTTAAAACAAAATGTTATTAATTGGTGCAGAATTGTATTTATTGGATAAATGACAATAGAATATGATGAAACTTGATCTTTAGTATAACATTTTAATGTATGTATTTTCCGTAAAATTTAAGTGATATTTTCATGCTATTTTAAACAACTTAATTTAAAGTATAATTACAGTATGTGTATGTACGAGAAAATAATTTAATTATATTAATGTAAAACAGTATTATGTAAATATAGACTTGCATATGCTAAAATTTGTGTGGTCAGCTTGAAGTTCACAAGTCGATAAACGACAACTTTTATCTTGCCTTTGATACTAAGACCCTGTAGTTGAACTCCAGACTTACTATTTGAAGATTACAAGAGAATATATTGTAGAAAAAAAAGCTTTTATTCATTTTACAGGAAATAAAAGCTGGAAGATATAGTTTCGTTTTTCCTACAGCTCGTTTTTGTAAACAGAAAAACATTGTATTTACAAAACCATATACAAATATTTGTGCATCAATATTTAAATTATTATCAACAAATATGCAACAAAATACATATTTATTGAACTTTGTTTTATCTGCTATTTGTTCCATTATATGTCTTTACAAATAAAACAAAAATTAATTAATTTAAAAATGCTTCAATTTTAAATTAATATTTATCTTAAAAATAGAATTAGAAGTTCCAAAATTTTTTCTTTATTACAATAAAAATAATAAAGCAAAATGGGCTATAATAATAGAAATATATGATTTGTCTTCGAAATATTTCATAATGATTTAATAAGGACAATTTCAGGACACTATATATAACACAATTATTTACTACCGACCATTACACTGGGAAGCAAATTTATAGCTTATTAAATCCTTTAAAAGTGTAATTATATGGTTGAAACACTTGTTTCTAATGTCACACCATTTACAATACATTAAATATAACATACGACTTGCAGACGTAAGCAAACTTTTGTAAAATATCCCAACTACAACTTATATGAGTTTCGCAATTCCACACGACCAAGGAAAAAAAAGAAGAATTTGTGCAGTAACAGAATTTTCGTGGCGGTAATAAATTTTTCCTCTCAAATCATTCGTAAATACGAAAAACGAAAAAAACCATCATTTATTAAAAAAAACATTAAAAAATGACGACTCGTTTTACAGAATATTTAATGCTTTTTCTACGATCTAAGTGGTTATCGATCGCCAAAAATGAATGAGCTACTTTAAGAATAAAAAAATAAAGAAAGAAGGAGTATAAAAACAAAAAAACAAAACAACGAAAAAAACAAAAACAACCCACTAGAAAATGCAAGTGCCGCTACGTGGAAACGAGCGTAAATTAACAAACGAGAATAGACGTTCGCAGTTAACGCTATTATAAGAATAATTGCGAGGTAAGAGGTGCAAATTATTTTCAAATATGAAAAAGAAAAAAAATGCAGCAAAAGAAGAGGAAGATTTCTGCGCATACCGAAGAACAATTACAGCGAATTTCTTTGAGAAAGGACCGGAGCAGAGTTGAATCGAGAAATAAGAAGACAATGTTCACAGTGTAAAACAATGATAATACCTCGCGCTTGTGGTAAACTTCAAAGGATCCCGGGCAAAACTAACGGGATCTTCGTTGAACTAACAAAACTCAAGAGTAACGAGCACAAAAATAACCATAGAATTTTCTTACGAGAAAGCGAAAAGTGGGGTATCGTTGCTTTTTCTATGACCCTAATTAAGGAAAACTCGCTTTTTAACTTTGGCAAAAATGTTTTTAAACAATTGTCATATTCTTGGTGCTCGCGCTTCTAGAATAAATATTTTTCTTACACTCTTAAACATTTTCAGTTTTAACGTGTCTATATTAATTCGCAAGTGAAAACGACTAAAGTAAAAAGTGTGAAAATACGCTATATGCAAATAAAAAATTCTAATTACAAAGCAAAAAATTGAATTTTAAAAAGTGTAATTTTATTTGTATTTGAGTATTTGTATTTGCTTAATATTATTAAACAAAAATAATACAGTGATAAAGCTGTTAAATTATTTTGAATATTTATAAGTATAAGTCAAATTAATAAGAGTTATTAGTGTGACTTAAAATAAGTTATACTAATGTCTACAGAGTAGATATTAAATAAATACACACTCAGGGAAATTTGAGAGGAATTTTTACTAAAGAACGTTGTAATCTGAGAACATATTGAAAAAGTCGCTAATTTTACTGCGTATAATACCAATTTTTACTATGTATACGTAGTAAAAGCTGATATTAAAGTAGCAATTTTGAAATAAATATTATTCTAATGTGCTACTTAAATATCAAATTTTACTACTTATAGCAGTTAAATTTGCTCCTCTTTTCAATATGTTTTCAGATTAGTACGTTCTTTAGCAAAAATTCATAAAAAATTAGTAAATATTCCTCTGAAATTTCCCTCAGTGCACTGTCCAGCAAAAGATTTAAACTGAATATCAAAAAATATGAACTAAGCACTAATATATATGAGTTACATCAATAAATGTCAATTGTACTCTGATAAGTTAAAAATGTCTTGAATCAAGGTGCAATCTAATTTTGAACAAAGATGAATTCTTGATTATCAGATGGATTCCATCACCCACTTGAGAAATTTGAATGGAATGTAATACTTGTACATCCGTTGGATTTTGTTTGGCAAAAAGTGTCAGGCGTAAATTGCAAATTGGATGTAATTCAGTTCAAAGAAAACGAACGGTAAAATCAATTTATCAGACTGACACAGTCACGATGTCGTCTTCATTTCATTATAAGAAGCGAATGAAATGAAAAATGCATGAAAATGAAAGAAATGGAGAACACGGCAGCCAATGTTTCTGACATCTTCTGCCTGGTATTCATCAGAGCGGCTTGGAAAAAGCTCATCAAAATGCAACGCGGCGTCGTCGTCAGGATATTGATGCGACTGGAAGTTTATACGAGGTCGTTCCAGGTACGTGCGTCACTTATGTTCAAGAGTACGATATTGCGGTATTCCGATCGTTCTTGAGAAACATTGTTCATTGTTTCTTCTCCTAAGGCACTTGAAAGACACTTGCGCGTTATGCCGCGCAACCGGCACAAGTCTAGCGTATGTTAAGTTACTGCTGCAGCAAAAGTGCTAGCAGCTTAATCTCACTGTACAAGCTTCGTTGACACAAGAGCGAAAGAGAACACGAGGCAGATGAATCCAGACAGACTCTCTGGAGACTTCGATCTTTTGCTTCAGAGACGTTTTGTTCTGCCATTGTAATAACTGAAACAATGCCGCCACCTGTCCGCAACTCGTTGCAAAGCTTCGCGCTTTGTCCTTTGTTTAGCCGACCATGTTTAGTACTTTGGTCACACAAAATATAAATTGCAATCCTGCGTGGTTTATTATCGCCATGCCTCTCTTTCTCTCTCTCTTTCTCGCTCATTTTTTGCTCTTGTTTTGTTCATCTCATCTTGCTGACACACTTCCAGCCACCAAAAAGGAGAAAGGCGTTAAATAGACTGAAAATGATAATCTTCTACAAAAGGAAGCCAATTTGCAGTCGCTCCAGTTTTTTTTGCACATCCTTGTCACGAAAAAAAAACAAGTGAAATAAATCAGCGCTACGTGAGACGTCACTAATTGTACAATAATCATATATCAGCAACGCAAGGATTTCTAGTTTCAACGCCGTCAAGATAACTAACTAATCACAGTTAGCTTTGCACGAATGCGACACGAAATTATAGCGCTAGGGTTTCAAATTTAAGCACGATGCATTCACCCTATCATTTCCGCCCGACAGTTTCCACGCTACGTCTATTCTAACACCATCTTCGTTCACGTACGCTGTCATTATCTCATTTGTCCTGGCAACCATTTGGATGAGAGCTGCCTAATCTCGTCTTCTGCACCTATCTCAGGGCCATTTTGTCTCTCAACTATAACACATCAACGCGAAATACATTTATATATTAGTAAATATATATTTTGATTAGCTTCAGTTTACACTTTACTTGCGTCAACGATGCGTTTATGGTTGTTTAGTCAACGTAAAATCCCATTCTCTGATAGGTCGTTAGCCACGTCGATGTTGCAACTTTGAACGTATTTAGAAACTATCGCAAAACTTTAGCTAAACAAAAATGAATATCCGTCTCTCGGGGAGAATTGCGGAAATGCAATTTTATTTACCTACCGGCATTTTGCTTGCCAGTTTAGCATCTCGTAACAATGTGTTTTTATCGATACTATCGTAATAATACAGCCAACTTAACGAATTTATTACATTTTGCGTACGATCGATTGCATGCTTTATGAAATTACGAAATCGTTAACAGTTCTTGTTTATTAGATTTTATATATATATATTTTTTTTTTTTTTGCTTTTTGATTTAAAATTGTGTTAGTAAAGCAATCTGGTAATTTCATTTTAAATTCATTTTAATTATATAACAAACAAAAAAACGTCGTTATTTGCAACGCTATTCATTAATTTGTAGTTATTTGTAAAATTTGTTTTGATTAAATTCGAGTTCTGGTTTAGGGTGTTAAATTTTACGTTCATTTCATGGGCGTTTTATTCATTTCCTTCTTTTGTGTTTAATTAAAACAAAAGATAATGCCTGATATTTTATCGAGAAACAAAAATGGTATTATACAAAAAAATGTCTGTTCAACATGGTACTAAATTCAACACTTCTATGTACCACAGATTCTGATTAAACATAGAAAATCAAAAATCAATACAGTCCATTAATCTTGAACCTCGTATGTCTATGCCTCGAATATGTATGACGTCAATAATTTTATGATTATAATCAAAATGGCATCTCTTCGTGCAAAAAAGAATGCAGAAAAAACGTGCATTTTTGCATCAAAACGTGAACAAAGATTGATATTGATGATTATTATTTCTTATCTCATGTAGTTTATATCAATTGGTCATACATTGGACATACATTTTCACTATAAATATTATCTCTAAAGATCAATTTTTAATCACTGTAAATATAAAGACCAAATAACTATGTTAATGTAAAAAACTTTAGGAATAAAATGTAAACTGAATTTCTGCAAGATGTTAAAACTTAACATTGATATTGATATACATTCCAACTGCCAAACCACTTCGAATATCAAATACACTTACGAGATCTCACTTGATCCTTTAATCACCTGTCAGCTCCTTTGAAACCTTCTGGTGAACTCGCTTGATGAATAATCTAAATGTATATTTTGTCAGAATTTCACCGAACGTGTCTCTAAATACTATGAGCGTACACGCAGAGCAGAATTAATATAAAAATTATTGTTTAAAATTGAAAATTTACTGAACTTTCAGTAATACAGGGACAGATGCAAAATTTCGCGAAAAATGACTGAACTTTTCAGTAAAAATTATTGCGTTTTTACAAATGTTTCATAAATATTCAATAATATTTCATTAAAAGTTCAGTCATTTTTCGCGAAATTTTGCATCCGTCCCTATATTACTGAAAGTTCAGTAAGTTTTCAATTTTAAACATAAATTTTTATATTGATTCTGTTTTGCGTGTAACATTTCGTAATCATTACTACGTGAAAACGAGTGCTGTACTGCTTGATGACATACTGAAAATGTTGAATCTGTCCCTGACTTCATGCATCTTTCCATCATTATGGAAAAAAGCACTGATTAGGCCAGTTCCAAACGTGTCAAAACCGACTGTGGTTAGTAATTACCGACCCATTTCCATCTTATGTTCACTGTCAAAGATCCTTGAGTCTGTTGTATATGAGCAATTGATGAATTATTTGTTGCTGACTGATGCTCTTGATCCATATCAATCAGGCTTTAGGAAGAATCACTCGACTCAAAGTGTTCTTTTAAAACTTGTAGATGACGTTAGATCCGGGATGGACAATCGTCAAGTTACTATACTGGTGTTATTTGATTTCTCTAAAGCCTTCGACCTTGTCCATCATGACTTGTTGTTGTACAAGCTGCAAGCGTTAGGGTGTTCCGAATCAGTGATAAACTGGTTTAAGTCTTACCTTAAAGGTAGAATGCAAGCAGTGAGGGATGGTACGAATCAACCTTCTTGGAGAGAGGTTGGTATGGGAGTTCCCCAAGGCTCTGTCCTGGGACCCCTACTATTTTCGATTTTCATAAACGATCTTCCGGATTCGCTGCGGTCATGTAGATACTTATTGTACGCAGATGATCTACAGATCTATATACAAGGA
>JABFPJ010000414.1:0-42548 GCA_022817425.1 Gryon sp. ZL-2020 | reverse complement strand
GCTTTTCACATCAAGTAAAACACATATGCACTTATTATACTTTATAATTAATTTATTCAAAGTAAAGTAAATGGATTTTTATTATTGTTTGTCAATTTTTATATTATATATAAATTAAATTTTTTACTTTTACCATTTCTATCGTTTTATTCAATTTATAATGAACATTTTATTGTTGTTGAAAATAAGTAATAAACATCAAAGCCATTTTAATAACACAAAATTACTTACATCAAATTAAAGTCTCCGTTTGTTCATTCACATATACATTTTATTTAAGTTTATTGTTTACTTGATATGAAACTTTTATTTGTATTAATGTATGTAGAACTTGTTTTATGTTACAAAAACGTGTTTGGTAATTCAAGTACAGTCGTAAAATTTCGTATTCAGCAGATTTTTAAATTGTCGCATTTGTTTATTATTTATTGTCAGAACATACGAAATAAAAAATATATATTTATTCGTTTATTTTTAATTACATAACGAGTACATAATTTAGTTTTAATTTATTTAAAAAAATATAATCTGAAAAATAAAATTTGAAAATAATCAAATTTGGAATATTATATTTTCATGCTGTTACATTTTATGTTAATTCATTATTCATAAATCTAAGAACATTTGTAAACAAATTAACTCATTTTTACATCAAAATGTTTTATTAATAAAGGGCATTTTTCTCTTGGATAAAACGCTAATTTAATTCAACCTTACTTGGCGAAAATTGATGAGACGTGTGAAAAATAAAATTGAATTGACAAAAAATATGTCTAAAATTATTATTGAAACATCCATTTTTATTACTAAGAATACTGTTGTCACATATGTATTTCGATATCATTATCAATAATAATAATCGATATTATCTGAAAAAAATTTGCCTATACAATTTTTCAATTGCATTTCATGAGATCAAGTTTAAAGTCCAGTATGAAGAGGAAAAATTTTAAAACCAGCAGTTCGCTATAATTCTTAACAATATCAGTTTCATCCCGTACTTAATTTCATTACCCACAATGTAATACAAACCCGTTTAAAAAATTATTTGTTAACAACAATAATTTAAGTTAGTAAAAGATTTCTTCAATTCCGACTAATATCCAATCAAAAAATTAATAATAAAATAAATTTTCCATAATCAGTTTCTTAATTATAACTTATTAAAAATGTCTAAATGTGTACATGAAATTAGTAGGATGTATGAACAAAACTATTAGTATTTGAATCAACAGATTATATGTACATCTTTCTAAAAATAAATCGAAAAAATTGCGTCATATAATCTTTTTTTATTTAATTTAAATGATATTTTATGACAAAGATTATGTCATTATGCGATCTAATGTTTGCAATAAGTTTATTTTGCAGCATTATTATACAATTAATAAGTACACTTTTTTCGAATAAAACTAATAATTTAATTAAGCATTTAATATTATCATGTCCCAGCGTAATAGAATATTAGTGAAAAAACTGATGATCAGGATTAATCCCGTTACTATTCTAGTCTTTTGGAAAATTACTTTAATAATCTGCCAATGAGGAATTGAATACAGCCGTAGCTTTTATCCAGAGAATGTCGATCGATCGAAGAAACGACCTACTTTTGCAATTCATTTCCTTAATAAGCCTGGTGCCTTTATTTTTTAGCTATTAGTCACGAACGTTGTACACTTTTCATTCCGTCTTCGTTGAACCCTCAATTGCAACTCTACACCGCACGAAATGACTTGAGACAAAAAATAATCTGTACATCGTCGTCTCAAGACGTTTTTATACGCGAAAAAATTCTTTAAGTCGACCGCGTTTCAGCAATTAAGACTCCAACATCAAAGACTTCGGGCTAATTACGACGTGGAAAATTTTTGAACAAAAAAAAAGGAAAAGAAAAGAAACAGAATTCCTTTCAACAATTTTGCAAATTGCAAAAACAAACGCCAGAAGTGTAAGTTTTGAATGAAATCTGGCGAATCTGTAATGCTTAAATGTCACCGTCAATTTCATTCATAATTTGTTATCTTACAGTTGATTTCGTATAAACTAACAAGTTAATTAGCGGCAATAACGATAATTCTTTCAAATATAACGACGTTTGTTGAAGTTATGTAAAAAAATAATAAGCGCAAGGCTTGTAAAAACGCGAGTAAGCAAATAATTAATGATAATTGAATGTGCCTTTGAGAAAAGTGTCACTATTGATTTGTCGTGTGGCACTTTTTTTTGTCGTTGCTAATGAGATAATGAAATTTGATCGAAGGATATCGATCCATTTTTCAATTTAGCATTCTTTGCAGATCAGTTCTGACAAACTGATGCAAAAAAGTGAATCTAGTCAAATAAGATTATCATACATGTTACAAACATTTTTCCTTTTATGGTGAAACTGATTTCTTCTTTTCACAACGTTTTTGCTTTAAAAGAAAAACATTTCAATTAATTAAATAATAATAGGAAATTTAAAGACTATTACTAGGAAAATGGAGGTATAATTATAGTAAATTTATTAATTAGTATATAAAGGTCATTCATTGTATAATATTAATTAATTATATGAACGATTACAATTGAACAATGTCAAGAACAGTTTAGTTTAAATTACCATAATTAATTAAATGTTTGTAATATTATGATAAGAATATCAAATACACAAAATGATTACAAAAAAATGTTCATTTTTATATATTCATATATACATATGTATTTCACATTTATTTCATTTTACTCAAAACAGCATAAAATCAAACACATCGAATAAAAATGAAATAATGAACACACATGATTCAACATTAAGAATGATTTACTATATTTTTATATAACTAAAGGTTTATTTTTTGTTGCATATAAATATTTCCAACCGCAAACATATTACAAATCACAGAAATATGAAATCTAAATAGAATGTTAAAATATTGAATTACTATTTTTCTGTTAAAATGCTTTAATGTATAATAATTAAAATTAGATACTAATTTAATTAATAATGATAAAATTAAAAAAACATTAAATGCATTCGATTAAAAATGCATTTTAAAAACACTTAAGGGACAAATTCGAAAACAAGTTTTTTTTACTGATAAGTTATAAAATCGATATACGACTGGCGCGCAAAATTACTATTAAGCCTATCACTAGAGTGAAATGAGAAAAATAATTACTTATCTAATATTGATTATTATACACGTTATAATACGAGATAATAACTTTTCCATCGTGAATATCTTCATCAAACGCATCATAAATCCGTAATTATGTAGTGCACTTGAGTAATTATCAGATGATTTCGTTTAAATTACAATAGATTAACGTTTTATTAGATTTCAAGACAAGCGTAAAGCGTCTAATGCAAAAATTCATTTCTATTTGAACATAAGCATTCGATTAAGCAAAAGCATTACAAATCATTAATGATAAACTTATTTTATAGAACTTTATTATCTAAATGAAAACATTTCTTGCTAATCATTTATAAGCATTTTTTTGATTATTCTAATATGTAGTCCGGGAAAACCATGCAAAATCTATAACATGCAACATAGTGTAAATATGAAAGTTAATTTTTAATTATAAAAGTTCTGTTTTATCAAAAATATAAAATAAGTATAAAACTTTAATAAATTATCCGTATTTTTTTACAAAAAGTCAAATCAGAAACTGCGGTATTGACCTTACTGTAATCGTTTCATATAATAACTTAATTCAACGTTAAAATCAGTTTCATAACTATGTTTTTTATGTTTAATATATATATATATGTAAATTTTATTATTTTACAATTTTGCTGACTCTATTCATGAGTTGGGAAGTTGATAATTACATAAGAGGGAAGTTGATAATTCTGTCTCTTATATTGTCAAACATTATAAACATATTACAGAAAATTAATGATGACAACTATATTATTACACAAACTTGTATGTTTAAAAAAATTTGACACATACAAAATTACGTGCGAATAAATTGCATAATTTATAAAATTGAAATGCAGTATTTTTAATCATAACAAAAAATGAAATTCAATAGTTAATTCGTTCGAAAAATTGTGAATACTCAATGTATCATTAAGTTAAATTTAACTTACAATTAGTAGACATAAATGAATCTGAAAAGTAGGGTATTCAGAGCAGCAGAAAAAAGCAATCATTCGTCTAAAAAAAGAAAATGACTTTTAGGACAACAAGTTAAGAATAATTGTATTCGTATTTGTAGGCAATACTATTGTGATTAAAACCGGTGTTATGTAAAATATAAACGTCGAGCTTTTAATGCGTGATGTAATACAGTACTTATATTTTGTAGGTGCATTATCCAATTAATAAGGAATGTTAATTATTCAACACTCGTGTATAATACTTTTTTGTAGACTTTATCTGAAATTCCTTATCGGACATGATACAAATTCATATTTTTACATAATTAAATTCAAATTTGAATAATAAGTTGCTTCAAATCTATATGGTTTGAACAAATGCACTTGAACTTAAATAAAACTGTGTTTTATATTATATTTTGAATTCCAAAAGTACAATTTTCAAACATAAATAGGAAAAATGTCAGTGTTTGAATGTATAAGAATTTGATACATGCAAATTTATCGATGATATGAGAATATTTAAAAATATGTTCAAGAAAACTGAAATTTGCGTTCGATTATGAAACATCAGTTAACTCAAATGGATAATTAAAACAAATTATAAAGTAAGCGAAAGAAATTCGAAAAGAAAAATGATTTGTTTAAAATTACACGTTATTCACAATTCTGCTATAAAAGTGAAACAAAAATTATAGGGCAAGTATATTATGTCTCAACGGACACACAATCAAGTTATATCGATACAGCATTTGTATCATAATGATATTACTTTTCTATGATTCACAATTAAGATACACTTTATTTCGCGATAATAAATAATGTTAACATTTTTATCTCCAATTAATCTATCGATGTATTTAAAATCACTTATAAACAATCATCAGTATTCAAAAATGAAATAAAGCGAAATGTTAAAACTAAATGAAATAATTAATAAAAAATATAAATTTTATATACAAATATATTTTAAATATATATATTAAATATAGTTTTACTTTATATTTTAACTTATAAATTAAAAATATATATACATTCAATATATATTTCATGTATATTATATATATTTATTTAATATATATTTTTTCTTTATTTTTATATATTTTTGAAATATATTTTCATTAGTGTGGGAAATATTTCTCTTCAAATTGTACAAATATTGAAATGAAACGAAACGTTAATCTTTGCAATATCATTGTCACAATTTGCCTTTACATGATATTCTCTCAAGCATAACGGGTTGCCTATGCGATAAACGTATCCCTTTAATGCGCAAGTCAAATCGACCAATCTGTTAACAACAGAGCTCACTGTTAGCCGCATTAGCGAAACATAACCTACGCGCACATTTATCTGCGATGCGCAATTTTTGAACCGAAACTTCCAAAATCAGTGATTTATTTCATTTACTTTTACAATTAAAGTAACTTCAATTGTCAATGACAGAAAAATGGCAAGCTACGGCAGGAACAAGTCACTCAAATGTTTGTATAATGCATTTGAATTTCATTTTGCTTTATCTTATTATTTACGCATAAAATTATATATATCTGCTATATATCTGATCATTGTAATATATCAATGATAAAATTATTACAAGATCAGGCGCTTGCTTTAAAATGATTATAAATTCCAATCATCATACGGAACATCTGATTTAAAAAATGGCTTCATCATTTTTGTTTTACATCCTTCCATTGTGCTCCAATAATTAATTTGTTAATTGATGAACCTAAATATTTGTTCAGCTATACAAATTTAATATCCTAATAGATTAAATAATTTATTACAATATTATTAATAATAAGCATAACTAAAATGCATATAATTAATTAGAATTATATATGTTTAAATACAGATTATCTGATAATTTATTTATATTTACTGAAATAATATTCAAAAATCGCAGATTCAACTTATAATTTTATTCATGATATTAATTACTGCCATAATTGCGATAAAGTCATACCCATTTGACTTATACAGTCTGGGAACATACTTCTTCACCAACCCCTGAGTAAATACATCATTGACTGTAATCAAAATAATACCCACTGCATATTACAATTATTATTTTAAGAGTTATAATAATAAAATCAATTGCTTTGCATGACCAGTTTACATTATTTTATTCAATGAAGTTATACACTTTTTCCGATGAAAATTTTGAATCACCTTTATATATAGTTAAATGAATTATTCATGTCAACACATTTGCACGATATTATAATCTATATATAATACTTAATGCGAATATTAAGTTAATCTTTATAAACAGATGTATTCAATCTAAATATGATTATACATTTTATATATATATATATAGGAAAATTATTCTTTTAGTGTAACACAATTAATTTCAACTATCAATAATGATTCGTTTATTGAATTATTTCGCTAAAATGAAGATCAAATTTATCCTAAAATGTATTAAGTTATCCAATATATATATCTTTCATAACTAATAAAGTAATTACAAAATCAGTTTTAAAGCAAAAATAACTATAATACATAATTTCAATCATTTCCTGTGCAAATAGAAATAAAATTTCAAATTGACTATAAAAAAGATAAAATTTCCAATAAAGCAAAATTGCATACTGATACATTACAGATAAGTATGAATGTATAACAGTTAAAGGCGCTTTATTTTTGTTTGAAATAAGCAATAATATTATCATTGGAAAATATGTCATATCATGCATACTTCTCTCGATAAGTGTACGTCAGTTCGAAATCATGTAGACACATGCATTTTCGGCATAATGACCCAATTAATATTGTTTCAAAATATTGGATAATTTTACAGATACAATTTTCTCTGTAAGTAAAGCTTAATTGCATTACATTGTGTTCTGTAATAATTAATTAATGTATTGTTAATGGATAAGTAGTTTGAAATATGTATCTGTCAAATTAGTTAATTAAATTTCAAAGCCAATAGAAACGTAATTTGCGATGAAAATAATATCATGAATAAACGGCCAATTTCGATGAAAAAAGAAAGAAATAGTTTAAGTGAAAATCGAATAGCTATTTTTTAGTATGATGTTATCATCAAAGTGATTTTTCTATCCCGTAAAGGGTAGAAAAACACTGAAAAATAGACCTTGATTTAGTTCAATTCATTTTCAGACAATAACAAGGACACTCAGATGACAGCTCATAATCACTGAATCAGATTAATCTGATTGCGTTACAATTTATTGTTCGTTGAATAATGAATAAAGCAAAATATCTAACATCTTCCTTCATTTTTGTTTTTCATTTCATTGTTCAACTTTTAAACTAACTTTTCAATAAACATTTTTTCTGCTCCAAATTATAATAAATCATTTAATGAAACAAATTATTTTTAATACAAATAAAAAGAAATCAAACAATTTTCTAAATGTGTATTTTACAATTTCAGGTGAACGAAAGTACCCCTTTATTGAGGGACCAAATCATGGGCGAAAAGAACATCGGAATCTCTCAACAGACGTTGGTCTCCAGAAACAGTGCTGCGGATTTCCGCAAAGCTAATAAACTTCCGCAATATTTGGCTGGACTTGCAGCTACATTGGGTGCACTAGCAGCAGGTTTGGTCTTAGGCTGGTCTTCCTGTGCCGGCAAAGATGGCGTCAATTTGGTACGAGATTATAATATAAGCATCACCAAAGATGAATTCTCCTGGATTGGATCAGCTGCAACTCTCGGTGCTGCTGCGATTTGTGTACCCATTGGAATACTTTGTGACAAGATTGGTCGAAAAACCGCCATGTTAATACTCGTCGTACCCTTCATCATAGGCTGGGTATTGATCATTTGGTCTCAATCCGTCATCATGTTTTACGTCGGAAGATTCATCACTGGTTTAAGTGGTGGAGCGTTTTGTGTAACGGCACCAATGTACACTTCAGAAACCGCCGAGAGTGAAATCCGAGGAAGTTTGGGCTCTTATTTCCAGTTGATGTTAACTGGCGGTATTTTATTGTCTTACATCTTAGGAGCCACTGTGAGAAATATGTTTTACATCTCCATCATTTCGGCAATTGTGCCACTGATATTCTTTGGAGTGTTTATGTTTATGCCCGAAACTCCAACTTATTATATGAAGAAAAAGAATGAATCAGCCGCCAGAGAGAGTTTCATCAAACTTCGCGGTCAACATTATGACTGCGAGCCAGAATTACAAGCGTTGCGTGAAAGTTTGGAAGAAGCAGAAAAAAATAAGGTGTCATTTGCAGTTGCCTTCAGTTCGAAAGCCGCAAAGAAGGGATTGATTATTGGCTTTGGATTGATGTTGTTCCAACAACTCAGTGGAGTTAATGCCATTATATTTTACAGTGGTCAAATATTTTCGGACGCTGACATGGACCCTGATGTTGGGTCTATTACTATGGGAGTTTTACAGGTAACTATATTTCAATGCATTTTCATTCGTATAAGTTCATTATCAATAAGACATAATGCAAGACATAATATGATTATGCTACGTGTTAAATACGAATTGTATAATAGTAGTTATATTTTAAGTAAAAACTTGTTCAGATAACACACTTAACAATGGCCTTACCGATATAAAAACAACTAGTGCTTATGTTATACTTTCAGTAGAAACACTTCTCTAAGTCCTATGTATCTTGTAATCATATTTTTATTTGTCGTAATCAGAAACTTTTTTAATTTCGTACTATTCTTAATGATACTTCTCTTAGTACTATCAAGGCTAATTACAATCGGATTTACAGTAAATTGATAGCACAGTAGTTACACTTAGTATCAGTAAGTTGTTGAATTATTGAAATAAATATGTAACATTATTTGTCTGCATAATTTCTAAAAAGTGTTTATGATCAGAAGATGATACTACTAAAAGATAAAAAGTTGAACATAAAAATTGTTCAACTTCATATTCAATTGTTTATTATGAAATATAACTGCACTTTTAGTAAAGCAAATGTTATAGTGACGTTACAGTGACATCATCCTTATATTACATGTATGTATTATGTATCAACATTTGATCATCTATTTCCCGTTACGTATGATTTTCTTACGTTTGAGAACTGAGTCATAAATGCATCCATATCTTAAAAAATGATTAAACCTGTCACGATAACCTCTATAACGTTTGTTAAAATATTTCTTAAATTATTCATTTAAATATATTCAAATTTGTTATTAAACTAATTTAAGAATGAAACTGTTTTAGGTGGCAGCAGTATTCATAAGCACTCTGATAGTCGACAAACTTGGTCGGAAGTTGCTTCTACTAGTGTCTGGGGTGGCGATGTGCTTATCTACATTAACCCTTGGAGTTTACTTTTATCTGCTTCATCAGCATGTCGATTCGATAAATTGGCTGGCTTTGGTGTCTGTATGCTTCTTCATCGTCATTTTCTCGCTCGGATTTGGCCCGATTCCCTGGATGATGATGAGCGAGATATTCTCCAACCAAATTAAGAGCATCGCCGGCAGCAGCGCTTGTCTCTTCAACTGGCTCATGGCTTTCGTCGTAACAAAGTTTTTCAGCAACTTGACTACCGGTCTTGGAACTGACGTCACATTTTGGATTTTCTCCGGGATATGCGCACTAGGAATAGTCTTCGTGTTCACGATGGTCGTTGAAACCAAAGGCAAAACTCTGGACGAGATTCAAATTGAACTTGGCGGCGATTCGGCGGCGTCAAGAAGACATTCAAGCAGTCCATGAAATCATACTTATGAACAATCATAATTTCAATTCTAAACTGTCTACTTGTACAGTATCGTGATAAAATGAGACTAAAACACACAAAGATCGGGGATTATGCAATTATTGCAATATGCAATGAAAGATTAGCTTTAGTGGAGTCATCGAAACAATCAGTGAATTGTCAATTCGATGATCGTGATGTTAAATTATACAAATTTGCGAATTCATTATTTCTCGCGATTATCATCTATTTTCGCTGCATGGTCATTTGATATTGAGAAAGCATAATCGTGCGCTGTTGAGAACTTGAATACCTCTTTGGGACTCATTCTCAAACTAGTAAGACTGATTTATTTGTTCGCTGCATAATGATTATAACGGAAGGTACGATAAAAGAAACAGTTCATCAACTCATTAGATCGTGTAAGATATTTGTTCTCAATAATAATGCGAAGGAAAAATAACGTATGAGAACTCGTTGAAATGAAAAAAAAAATAGAAAACAAACATGAGAAGAAAGATTTTGTTGTTTAGGCATTAAAGCCAAGAACACAAGAATTATTCGTCAATTTTAAACATTTGATTAATGCATTTAATGAATACCGGTTTTTAGATAATTTTTGAATTACATTTTGCGTAATGAGAAAAGCAAACTATTTTTACAAAGTTGTACATAAAATGTTGAATGTATAGAATAAGTAGAAATACAATTGTACATTTATAAATAAACAAATAACTAATATATTGATGAATGTATACATTTCAAAAGTTCAAATTATGTAAGAGATAAGAACAGAAATGCACTTTTGAAGCACATTTCTTTATAATGAACAACACATGTGCTTACAAACATATAGTGCTGTGGAAACAACAAATTTATACGCGAGCGTCTTAAACAATTTGAATTGTATTTTTAATCAATTCGACACTAAAAATATTTGTGTGTAAATATTATATATTTGTATCTTAAATTATGTCTTTAACGAAATAATTATAAACTTAAGCACACATTGATAAAAGTATTATAATTTTTCATTCAATAAAGAATATGTAGATACGAAAACAATAAACAATTGTTTGTCATTTATTTAATTTAAACAAAATGTCTATATTTAATACCGCAATTTTCTTATACATTGTTTAAATATATTTCGTTAATAATAATAAATTCGAATAAAGTGTAATGTTAAAAAAATATTTTATAAAAGTAATTCATTGATATTTACAATTCTTATCAGAAAACATATTTTTTGTTGTTGTCTTACATTTTTATGATATGAGTGATCTTCTTACGTCAATATACAATGTAAAATAACGAATGGCTTTACGTCAAAGAATATTAATAAAAAATAAACTGACGTACAAATTCAATACATATTTCTCTGACGATTGATTGGAATTTGTCTTAATCATTTCAGTAATCAATCGCGCGAGTTTCTCCTTTTTTTATTTCATTCTCACATGATGCGCGCTTTATTTACAACTTTTACTAAAGTTTAATAACATCATTTACGTATTCAAATATCGATAGTATTAAACAACATGCAAGTAGTAAATAACATAAAATAACATAGATTATTTTTACAATTTAAAAATTAAATAAAATATTTGATTATATTTAAAGTACACTATTTAATAAGTTCTAATTCATTGCACTATTTCATTGCATTATTTATTTAACGATTAATTAAATTTATTTTTATTATAATTATATAATTATATAATTAAATTAAATTTTAATTTAATTCCTTTCAGCAAATTTATTTATTTATTAATTGAAAAATAAAAATAACATTTTAAAATAACATGCATGCCAATTTAAAAAGCAGGTACCTATTATAATTTATCACATATATTTATATAATAATTAACTATTCCTTGGAGAAAATCTATTTATTAAATATCATTTAAAAAATAAAAATAAAATTAAAAAATGACACTCGTGCCAATTTAATAAGCAGGAACCTACTTTTATCAAGTGAGCAGACGTGCCCGAAATTCAACATGGCGTTAGTTATACATTGACTGGTCTGTCAAACTGGCTTGGGATACGCCTAAATTTGACAAACACAGCGTTCTCGGGTTCTCGCGTGTTATCGCGCCATGTGTTGGATTGTTATCCTCGATGAAATGGCATGAGTTTGGTCTCTTGGAGACGCGCGTCTCGGTATGCTTGTCGCGTTTTCCTCGAGGCTCGCCTCATCGGCATCATGAAAACACTCGCACCGAGTAGCAGTATTGAATGTTGATTTCAAGATTGTGGTAAACGTCGCTTACACACGAATGGTAAGCAACCTTTCAAACATATTTGTACTATCATCTTAATTCTATATCTGTATCATTTATCAAAATTTATCATTGACGTTCAATTGAGGTTATCCAAATGTTGGAAAGCGACCCGACAAACTGGAGCAAAAGATAACTTCATGTCGCTTATATATTTGCAGACTAATTTTAAGTTTTTGCGACACTTTCGATGAATATTAAAATTAAGCTCGAGAAATCAGTTATAATATTTATTATTGTATTTCAATAATTATAAAATGTTGTTTTGCAGAAACAATAAAGTGATAGAAGCATTTGCATTTATTTTATCAGACATTGAATGTAATTTTCGATAAAAATAGATAAAGAAAAAATGACAAAAAAAAGAAGGATTAATTCAGTTTCGGTTTGTTGATTTGACTCCAGCATTTGTATGCAATCGATTGAAAGATTATCAGTTTGTCTAATTTAATAGTGCATAAAACGTGGTTCGAGAAAACGATGAATCATAAAATACACACATACATATACATATTTCACAGAAAAAAAAGACTCGTCTTTTTAACATAACAAATGACTTATTCATATCAGTTCATTATTTTTCACAAGTTCCGTTTTTTAATAATTTCATCGATTATTTTTTTTCTTTTAACATATGTCTGTTTTGTTTTATTTATTCTTCAAACTTGTTATTACAATTATGTATTTATTAATTTATTGAATTTTTAATTAATTTCATTTACAAATTTTGCAAAAACATTTAAACATTATTTATGCTACAAAATATATATATATATATTAATGTTGTATTTTCATTCAAACTTTCACTAATAGAATTTTGAAAATGAATTAGAACAGTGACTGGGTATCCTGTTTGACTGTTGAATTAAAATAATTCTCGTTTGTAGACGAAAGAGAAAGTTTTCTTACAATTCTTATATGAATGATTTTGATTTTAGAATAGAACATATAAGATTAATTTTTCGTCAAAATAATATGGAGGCCATAGTTGAATATAACTACGAAGCTCGAGAACCTGATGAGCTGACTCTCAGAAAAGGGGATATTATTAAGAATATTAAAGTGTTGCAAGGTGGTTGGTGGGAAGGTACTTTAAAAGATAAACGTGGCATGTTTCCTGACAATTTTGTCAAGGTATGATTTATGATTTATTATTTATATTTCATAAATTATGTTGCATCTATTAACTTTGTATACCAAATATTTTTTTTAATCTCTAAGAATTGTCTAAAGAATTATAAATAATTTATCATAAATAATCATAAATTTTGCAACTGAATTTAAATTTCAAACAACTTATAATTTAAATAAAAAAAGAAAAAGGAAAATAATTATTGAATCGAAAAATAAATTTAATTGAAGCATAAATAAGTTATAAGAAACAATACATAATTATAATGCATGATACCTTTTGTATCCAAAAATCAAATTGAATTATTAAATGACTGAAAAAAAATGTTGCAGGTTTTAAATAGTTCCTCAGGTGCTGCAGGCGGTACAGAAATGGCAAATTTACCTGACAAAAATGAGGAGGCTGTGGTGTTGCGTAACGGAGCATCTGGGAGAAAGTGGTGTAAAGTGTTGTTTAGCTACGAGCCGGTGAATCCGGATGAACTACAACTTACTCCACAAGAATCGATCGAATTTCTTGGTGAGGTGGAGGAAGGCTGGTGGAGAGGTCGTCTTCATGGACAAATTGGCGTTTTTCCGTCAAATTTTGTCGCTCCACCAGTGCCCGAAGAAAAACAATTGTACAGAGTATTATTTCCCTACGAGGCAGTTAATGAAGACGAGCTTACGCTCGCCGAAGGCGACATAATTACGCTTCTTTCAAAAGATGCCCCAGATAAGGTGAGATCACAAAAATAATTACCTTACTTTTCATAATTAGACAAAGCAAAGATATAAGAAGAACAAATATATAAATTTGAAAAATGTACATTTAGGGTTGGTGGAAAGGAGAATTAAAGGGACGAATAGGTTTGTTTCCGGACAATTTTGTTGAACTGATAAGTGCAAAAGATAACGATCAGGATCAAGAACAAAAACACGAATCAAACCAAGTCAACGTTAAGGCTAGTGTCAAGGTTTCGCATGGCAGCAAACGTAATGAAAAAGCTCACGCGCGAAAGAGCTTAGATGCGAAAAATACTCGCTCCTCAGGTGCTATAATTATTACGCTTTAATTGACATTTCAACAGATTTTAGGACTTTTGAAATTAAACTATAACTAATTACATCAAAATTCTTATCAATAATAATTCACTTGATTTATCTTTTTTTATTTTGCAACTTTGACAATTTTTGTTCATAGCAGGAGGTAGTATGGAAAAAAAGTCGCCAGGAAATCATTCCATAATATCAAGTCTGAAACGTTTTGTTGGAGACAGCTCAAGCAGCAGTGGCAATGGAAACGCCACTGCGGCACTTGGTGAGGAGTTAGATGAGGTCGAAAGAGGTGAAGGCACACCACTCTCGCACTTGACAGCATCACGAGCCAAAGCACCGCGCCGAAGACCGCCGTCTACACAACATTTACGGCATCACACTAACACAGTTACTTCAGCAACTCATACGAACACAACCACATCTCCAACAGCATTGATGGTACAACACTTTAATCAATTGAATTGAACTTACCATTTGTTACACTCAAAATGTATTGCTCTTTTATTTTATTAGAGTATAATGATGTTTGGATGATTTTTTTAGGAGGAAAATATGACGAATGGAAACATTGATAATAATTTAAAGTCTCGAGAAGATGAAGGAGATGGTGTAGTTAGTAAAGTTAGACGAAAGGCTCCGTGGGTGAGTGAACTTACTGAAACAACTATTGAATATTTCATAAGTTCGTCAATCATCGTTAAACCATAACACTTAGAGAGCAAACATCTTCACTAAGTTTCTATATTGACAGATAATATTGTCTTTCAGGTTGAAGAACTAAAGCTAAATCAATTGGAAAGAAAGAAAATAGTTGTAGATAAAGTAGAGAAACTCGAAGCACAAAAAGAACGAGGAATAAATGCTAGGTATTAATAGTAATTTGCATACTTGAATTTAAAACCAAGTCAAAATATGTGAAATTAACTGTATATGTGAATGTATTTTTATTTAGAATATTGGGCCTAAATATCACCGAAATGGACTCAAAATTCGAAGCAGATAATGATGAAGTTAAGACAAAAGACGAGGATAAAATAAAACGTTCTTCAACACATACTCAACCAACACCATCGCTTGAAGCTTTACCATCACCACCAGGATATGTTCCGTATCATATTTTTAATCAACTTTTAGAAAGGGTAAAACTCATTTATCTAAAAATTATGTTAATTACGTAATCAACGATTTGGTAAATTAAGTTTAATGACCAACTTAATTATTCAAACTTATGCATACATATTCATTGTTTTTATTTTGTTCGAACCTGATTTTCTTGTTAATCGTGTATTATATAACTTTAGAAGCATAACTTAATTAATATCATAGAGAAATGGATTATTAATTGATTCCTGTTATTTCAGGTATGCCTTTTGGAGGAAAATCAACTGGCATTACAACGAACAGTTAATGAACTCGCTCAAATGGTTCCAAATCCGCCTAATTATTCCATTTCTAATAAGGAATAAAATTATACTGTACATCGCTTAGTTCAAACGACTTACTATAAAATCAAGATTATAATCAACGTTAAGCGAAGCACAAATATCGTTTAAATGTCATACACTAGAAAAAAATTGCATTTTAAACAATTTTCGATACACATATATACATATAAATATCTATATTTTAATTTTGCAAAAGATCTAAATGGTTCAGAATCATCATTTTTATTCATGTTGTGACAATAGAATCTTTTCCTCGGGATCAATATATATACATATATATAAATATTATACAGATTATACATGTTGATATAAATTAAGACCTAAATAGTGGTGCATTTGAATTGCATTTACTTTGTAGTATATAACTACATTTTAGATAAATACTTATATATAACTTTAACACGTTTTTATATTTTTTTTAATCAACGCAAGTTAAAATTCATTTTAACTCAACCGGAGCTTAATGACTGATATTTAATGTATATCTGCATAATTTATATAACTATTACATAACTGTACAAAATTTTACAATATATGTCAATAAGTAAAGTATACATTACAGTAATACGAATCATTTGGATCATTTGCGATATAATTTGAAACGCCCAATTAAATTAATTTCTTATAGTATTTTTTTATTACAGTTGACAATCGATATTACTATGACAGTATTATGTGGTCCAAGTGATACAAAAAAGATAAACATTCCTTTTGGTTTCTTCTTTTTCAGGTATATTGTTTGACGTAAAAAAATTATAATTTTAAAACTAATGACCTCAAAAAGTATAAATCTGATTTTACCGAAATGTTCCAGAGATTATGTAGTGCAGTTATATATATTTATGCTCTAAATTTATCGCATAAATTTGTACTTAGATTGCCATTTATTTTTATTATTTTTGATTTATTTAAAAAATTAACAAATAAATATAGGCAAATCAAATGAATTAATTGATAAACGTGTACATATGTTGATAGTTATAAAACTGCAAAAAATTGCTTTGCTTGCTTTCAATTCATATTAATATTACAATAAAAATAATGTAAAATTATGTAATAGTTAATAATACAGGAAAAAAAAACTATTCATATTAGAGCAAAAAATATTTGCAGTTTTATTCTGTTCAGCATAAGATAAATCACTTCAACCAAATAAATTAATATTTTTTATTTATAATGCTTATATTATTGATGAGCGCGTTCAAGCATTACTAAATGTGCTTGAATACTTTTGTATTCGTTCAAGTTTTAGATAATATATTTTTGAAATGAAATGACGTACGCGAAATGCAATGAAATTATTGCGAATGATTGAAAACATGTAAAGAAAAAAAAAGCAGCATTTAATACAAAGCTGTACATAGATACATTTGGGAGATGTTGATATGTTAAAATTGATAAGGACATTTCATTTTTCCCATATTATATATATTATATATATAAATATAATATCGCATGTAATTAAGATTGTGATGAAATAATTGTGTGAAAATAACAATACAAACACGCAGTTTTAAAATAATCAAGTAAAACAAGCGTAACAAATTTATTATTGAGTACTTAATATGCAAATTACAATTTTTTTTGTAACACGGGCATCGAAAGTGTCAACTTTCGCGACAAGTTATCAGCAATGATCTGCACTGAAAGTTCAATGCGGCTATGTTCACATTGGTACCTGTATCTCTAAATACCCCTGTCACATCCAATTTGTGACGTTACAATAAAAATTCATACTAATTAAACAAATACATAAAAATGTACATGACAAAGTACACAGTAATGCTATATAATAATTAAATCGATATTTTTTTATTTAAATAATTTTGGTTTTAAATTAATAATTACTTTAACAAAATATTTTAAATTAAATTTCAATCAATCTAGTCTTTTTATTAAAAACGATGAATTCCCCAGTTTGCAAATGTTAGCTTTTGTAAATCTTTAAATACTTTTTTATATATTTTCTCTTCATCTTTGTATTATTTACATTTTTATAATATTTCATCTTTTAGTTTCTACGTTTTAATTTTTACTTTCTAGTTCTTACTTCATACATGTTAATGTATACACTTTAAGTTTAGATTATTTTCACATTTTATTTTAAAAGGAAACAAGTTTTAGAACATTATTTTCATTATACCCTTATTGATGCCCTTGTTACAAAAAGTATCGTATGCATCACGAGTTGGAGTAAGCGATTTTGAACGAGCGTGAAGTTAGCAGTAGCTCTCGCGCGAAATCTATCGCTAACTTCATCCTCGTTCAAAATCGCTTACTCCGGCTGTAGATACATAATATACTATTTATATTGAATCCGAAAAACAGTCTTGAACAGTTATTTGGTTGTGCCAACTATACAATATGATTTATTATTATTTGTGAAAATATACAAGAAAAACAATGCATATTGTAAATATAACGTATATTGGTTATGGATTTCATTATGTTATGTTTAATTTAAATTTTATATTTTTAACAAATTGATAATAGTTATTAATATTAATTTTAATTTTAACATATTTTACCGATTTTTACACAAAAATGCGAGTCTTTAGCCAATGTACAATATAGATTTTTGCTATCAATTATTTCGATTATAAAATTATATATAAAACAAATTATTATATATATATATAAAAAACATCAATGCCTGCTTTTGTCGTTTGATGTATTGTATAATGAAGATACAACTTTTTATAGTTGCGATTTAATTTAAGTGAACCCATACTTTTTACATAACTAATAAAAAAAGATCCTAATTTAACTTAATTTGTATTAATAACTTTATTTTTATTTATTTTTACTCCAAATGATATTTAATTTTGATATTATAAAAGGCTTATAATGATTTTTCTTTTTATTGTTATACAAATTTTCCAACGATACTTTCGTCGTTTTCTTAAAAATAATAGTATGTACGTATTTTATATAACAAAAAACAAAGACATGTAAATCATTTTATCACATTGAAATGAAAAACAGGATATTGATTTTCTAACGACATATCAGTCAAAGAAATTCAATGTAATACAATTTAACAAAAACAAGAAGAAATATAAAGAAAAATTAAAATGTATTTATATAATTGAACATCACTTATAGGTTTACCTCATTTGTGCCGTGCTTCATCAATAACAAGCACCTTGATAAACATTCAGTGATGGTATGAATTATTGTTAGTTGGTCCAAATAAAAATTTATTAAATTTATAAAACAAACAAATATGAATAATTTTTGATTTCTTGTATTTTTACAAAAGTGATTTAGTAACATGTACATTGAACTGATTATAAATAAACTATTGTAAATTGGACGTCTGTTCTTATTAACTACTTATCAATTACTATCCTATAAATCTATTATTAACTACTTATTAATTTATTATAAATAAAATTCAAAAAGGCAATTTGAACATTTTTTTGATGTTCATTACTTAAAATTCGCTATATTAAATCTTCTAAAATTCCCTACTTAACATTTTTTTAAATTGTATTATTTGTTTATATACTTAAAGTAAGATATAATGTTTAAAATTCGCGGGTTTTGGTATTGGGTAGAAATATAAAATAAGAGTGGCGCGCGTCGCGTGTGTCTAAGCCAATGAACAATCAAGTGGCATCGATTGCTTCAACCTTCGAACAAGCCGCACGACGATCGTGTAAATAAAAAGTGTCGAACATCTGTCACCGCACCAAGCCGATTGCTCGAATCTTGAAAGGACTCTAGGAAGACTGTCATGACATCCGTTTGGATATAATTGATTGAGAAAAGTAAGATTATCGTCTGCACGGCTGGCTTTGACAGAAACATCAAAACTTGGGTGGAAAACAAAAATAGCCACCGGTTTTGAACAAGAAACGCACCAACCAAGTCCACCAGGTAACGAAAAATCAAAAAGACGCAAGGTTTTCGTCCAACAGAACGAGCGCCGCCCGTTTCCACTCAATTTATCCTTCAACCATACATAACCTTTTTCATTACAATTTCGAACATTTTCTCATTGCAAAAAATTGACGTTTTTGAATTGTTTTTTTATTATTCAAACAACAATCGGTTGCGTTTTTTTTTACGCAATTGAAATGATTTCTTTGCTTTGTTTTTATATTTTTGTATACGATAAATAAAATGAACTGTACAAAGTTGAACGAACATAATCGATAATTAAAAATTGAGTAGATAAATATTTTTGCGAAAGAAAGTTATTATTTATTATGTAATAATTGTTGGTGAGTGAATGTAGGGTTATAAATGGGCAATGAAATAAATTGAAGTTTCAGTTAATTGTGTTTCGTCGATAGGTCGAAATAGGTGATGATGTAAGACAAACGAATAAATTTAGAGAATTAAGTATAATTGTGACCATTGTTATATTCTTCATTGTAAAATGTATATTATGATTTAATTGGAAATGTATTTTTGAATATAATTTAAATGCTTCAGTAGCAACATTAAGATTCCCTTAATTTAAAATAAAACTGAATTAAAATTGATTTTCGTATTCATTCATTATATTTATAACTATAATTTATAATTATAATAGTAATAATTATAAACTAAAGCGAAAGGAAAAATGGATACATTAAACTCTTGTAAAACAAATTCATTTCTTATTATTTTAATTAATATAATTGCTCAGAATATCATAATTCAAAATTTCACTTTTTACCTAATTAATTAATGGTCTTTAAATGAATATACTTCACTGAGAAAATGAATGAACTGAACAGTTGAATCAGATAATTGAGATTGATTTCATCATAATGAACGAAAATGAAAATCAATAATTCATATCTTAATATAAATAATTTTGTGAGTGCACTATAATGACGTAAATGAACTTGGGATTAAAAAACTTTTGATTCACAGGAAAAACGATATGAGCTCCGGTAGGCCAATAAAGTGCGTGGTCGTAGGAGATGGAACTGTTGGTAAAACTTGTATGCTAATATCATACACAACCGACAGTTTTCCGGGAGAATATGTGCCTACAGTGTGAGTATAAATTAAAAATGCAAAATTACATTTGCAACTCTTTGAAGACGTTGCAAAATAAATATTAGTTCTTTTTTGTTTTATAATACAAAATGTCTTTCAATAGATAGAATAAATAATAGAAATAAGAAGAGAATAATAAAAAATAAAAATTGAAAGGATTTGAAGAAAAAATGAAATGAATGCAAAAATGTGTCTTTTTTTTGGTTTATGCATTTGTGTCATTTGTTATTAAAAATGAGTATATGATTCATTATTAGTACGACGATACAAGAAACCTATTAATAGTCTGAGCACTACCGCAAGACACAGGAAGTAATTCATTTCACATTTTCTTTTTACAGTTCTTTACTCTTGATAGGATTTATAAATAAACGCTGGGCGCCAACGCTCACAATGGTCGCTTAATACTATATCAATACTTTTTTAACGTGCATTAATAAATTGCACTATAATCATTAATACTTCCATTTCACATACATTTTTATTCGTAAATTATTAATACTAAATTTTCCAGTTAACTACAAAATTGATATAATTTTGTACTAAAAAGTATCATTCAAATTATTCAAATACGTTTCAATCAAAGTTTTTTCGTACTTTTATATTTACTACTATTTTAATATATTCATTTCAATTAATGAATGTTTCAGTTTTGACAATTATTCCGCACCGATGGTTGTGGATGGAATTCCCGTGAGTTTGGGATTATGGGATACTGCGGGACAAGAGGATTACGATAGACTTCGCCCACTGTCGTATCCTCAGACGGATGTATTTCTCATTTGTTTCTCGGTAACGAGTCCTTCGTCTTTCGAGAATGTAACAAGTAAATGGTATCCGGAAATTAAACATCACTGCCCAGACGCACCGATGATTCTAGTCGGCACAAAAATTGATCTCAGAGACGATCGAGAGACACTCACTAGCTTATTGGAGCAGGGACTTAGTGCGGTTAAACGTGAACAGGGTCAAAAACTAGCTAATAAGGTTCGCTGAACTCTCCATATCAACTTTTTTTAAATACTGACATTGCTTCGTTATCCTTAACTTAATGTGATATTGAAATTATTTCAATATTTTATTGAAATAATTTTAATAAAAATTGTAATTTATTAATCATAAGAAATAATGTATTAATAACAATTACTTACAGATTCGTGCGGTGAAATACATGGAATGTTCGGCACTCACACAGCGTGGTTTGAAGCAGGTGTTCGATGAAGCGGTACGTGCGGTGCTTCGACCTGAACCACAAAAGCGTCGACAGAGAAGGTGCAGCATCATGTAAACAAGCACAAAAGAAACACATTATGACACTTATCTCAAATAGGTAAAACATTGTATGTGCGCGCAAGCAAATTCATCCAATTTAAAAGCGAAGTAACAAACAAGTCATAAACAAATTTAGTTGCGCACATTATATGAAATATCGAATTCAGTCAAGTCTGAGACTTTACGATTAAGTAATATGAAATAGTGTTACTAAACTAACTGATAGCACAAATATAACAAGATCAAAACTTTGGTCGATTATCACGTCCATCCAACGAAACTTTGTTTTTTTTTTCTTTTTTAAGTAAATTTGAAATATGCATTTCTTAGTTTATAAAAGTTCTTAAACTTAAATACGTATTTAATGGCAACAGAAGAGTGTCATAAAAATGCGCGTCATAAAAAACAAGCTTTTTGGCCTAATGGATTGTTTGTTTAGTTTTTAGTGCCATAAACTGAGAATCGGACAAAATGCCAAAAGTTTAGATTCGAATTTGTTAAATGTAATTACTCAGTCATTATTAAATAGAACTAACGTTAGTGTAATAGACGAAATGCGTCTACAGAATAAAGTTAATAAAATTGTATTCTGTTATTTTAATTTAATTATGTTTTCGTACATCTGTTATGTCTTGAAAATATGTTGTAATTTTGTGAATTGGTGAAATGAATTTACGCAATTTGAAAACAGCAATATGACTTAATAACTTGAAACTTTTGACATTTTGTAGAGTCTCTTTAATAGAACGATTAAACTGCACGAGTCTAATAATTGTCATGGAATTGCGTTCGTTAATCAACGAACAAACTCGCAAGAAACTGCACAAGCATTTGCGTTTCTGTCGATGAAACATTAAATAATGTGATTACTTATTTTTACAACGCGATTATACTGCCATTTTATAAGAGCATGTATGTAATTAAACATACTTTTATTGATTTGACGGGAATTGGTAACGCTTTAAAATGCCATCTTTTCAGACTAAGTGAACAAAACCAATTAAACTTACAATTAATAATGTTAAATACTTAAATTAAACAGATACATACTGCCTTTTAAGAAATGTTTAAAAACAATTTTTTCTAATTTCTATATGGCAGTATTTATGGCTTTCGTGAAACAAAATATCTTGTGCTACATGTTTGAGAATCGACTTTCGATTAAATATTTTAACATTTTGCTAAATTTGTTAATTGATTTATGCATACAATTTACTTTGCTACTTACAACATTTTGACGTACATTTTAATCATAATAATTACGTAATTTTTATAATAATTTTATAGAATGAATAATTATTCTGATTAATTTTACCTAGTCATAATATAATTTTAAGGAATACGTAAAAATTTTTTTTTCTACAAAGTAAAATGTATGCTGATTTTTGTTTTTCTGTTTATTTTGTGAAATATAATAATGAAACAAACTATTAACGTGACATCTGCGTAATCACACAATTATATTCTTTAGATACTAACGTTATAAATATAATGCAGCATTCAATTAAAGCTATTTAATCATTAATCAGTGAAATAATTTTGTGATTAAATGTGCAACGAACTCTTGGTCAATTACATTTTTCGTTTATTTTTATAACAAATATATATTGTAATATCATTTCTGTTAATTTATGATTCTAAATTAATAAAATTAATATATTTATAATACGAATGATAACGAACTTGACTTATGATGCAAATTTAATTAAGTCTTGTACAAAGACGTCATTTTTCGGAGTATTACAAATGTCCTTTAAATATTTATTTTTTATCGCTAAACTGTTTGTATATAATTAATACAAGCTTTAATAAATCATTTTTTACATTCACATAAGTTCTAATTCATTTTTATTTGTCTCTTAAGTTTATTCGATACTTGTGTAATAATAAACGAAAAAAGAACATTACAAATCTTAAATTACAATAATATTTTAATTATACTTGTAAAAACATGTTAATTTTCATTATTTCTGAAAATCTACAGTGTTTTATATAAAAAATTGTGGGCATTAAATCATATTAAAAACCTTTAGTTTCTGGTATATAGTTAATGTATAACAAATATTTTTCAATAGAAAAATTGTTGTTGTATGAAAACGTTACTTTTACAACTACACTTACATATCAGTAGCTTAGAATAATTTTGTGCAATGTATAAATTTATGTAAATCTTTAATTCATACTATATAAATGACTGTAAAACTACTTCACAGCAAACTTATTTTTAAATCAAACTCGAAAGAATGACGTCTTATCCATATTTTTATAATGATTTTTAAGAAACAAAGTCAATTTTAATTTTGTATGGTGTAAATTTTATTCCATTTATACATACTTACATTCATTATTCAATGACAATTCAATAGGAAAAATAATTGAATAATAAAACGAAATCTTCACATAGAATAATCATGTACAATTTCAAATAGAAATGTACAAAACAAAAAATACGAAAAAAGAAAACGAAAATTCAAGTTAAAAGTCTGATCATAAATGTCTGAACTAATCAAATACGTACTGTCATAATTACAGAATATGATTTCTGTAATTTGTTAGTTTTGTTAGTTTTTGCATCTGAATATTTGCTTAATCAAGAGTTTTGATATACGATATTTGTTATCAAATAAAGTAGTAAATGTGTAATAATTGAACAAAGTAGAGATTTTGCTAGTTCGTATATGGCAGTATTTATTATTGTTTGTTATAAAATAAGACTGTATTCAATCAATATTTTGAACACTTTTTATAAAACTTTATTCATTTTTGAAGACTCTTATCCGACTTGAAAATGATCTTTCTGTATACTTTTTTGTATCATAAGCAAAACTTAACACTGACAACATATGTACCCAATTTCCATACTTGTGAATTATTTAGATGATAATTTTTATTTTATAATGTAACTTTTCATTAAGAGGAATCATTAAGAGGAAGTTTTGCGTTACGACTTTGCGTTATTTTACTCATTCTCATTTATACTAATAAATATCGTTAATTAAACATTTAATGATACAATTTCTTTATAGGATTCAAAAAAGGTCTTAAATATGTAAAACTTTAAGTCTTAATTATAATTAAGTCTTCGTTATAATAATTATAAATAAGTCTTCGTTTGAACGGAACCTTTGCGATTCCTCTCTTATATTTACATGTTTCTAACAAATTATATGCGAAAGTAACGAGTATTTCGAAATGAAACAACGATTACAAAAAATGTCTTATTGCATGTTGTTTTTCGTACAATTTTCAGTCGCCTAATGACTAATTTTTCAAGCTTTGTATATTGCACAGAATTAAAGATGGGTAGATGTTATATTTCTTCTTACGTATATGTAAAATGCTTAACATTTTCCTTTGAAATTTTTATTACATTCTTACACTCTTAAATTTTACCATAAGTTATGTTAATTGTCCAATTTAATTAAACTATTATAAATTTTCAAACTATTCTAATTTATTAATTCATATAATAATCTAATTTATTAATTATTTTTTAAATGCACATTATTTCGAAAAATATAATAAAAAATGACGTCTGTCCATCTTTACAAATTCTACAAAATAACTGAGTTAATCAGATATTTTTAATTATTTACGTGCAGTTGTTTAAAATATAACGAATAGAATTGTAGAGTATTTTAATAGTCATAAAACAAATCATATATAAAGATTTAAAAAGTATATATATAAATATATATATTTATAATTAAGACAACACTGCTTGCAGCTAAAAAATGCAATCAAATGGAATTGTTGCCTGCAAAATAACGGTACTATATTTTGTTTTACAATGAATGCAGCACTCTGTGAACCAAAGCTGACAATTATGACGTAATTGATGATTAAACGTCTTAATTGCAAAATGCTTTTAAAAGAAAGAAATTGTAATATAATATATTAAAGAAATTGTAATATATTCTAGTCACCCCGAATCTGCTTCTTGGTCTTCTTTGTTCTTTTTTTGTTTTCTCTTTGCAATTTGGCTGCTCGATAATATTTTATTATCACATATGATATTTTCGTTAATTTTACGATATGAATTATTAACAAAAAATGGAAAGAGGATGAAATTAGTAAGGAACGAAGATGTCAATTTAAATGTCAAATAGCGAAGAAACGGGAAGTTAGGGAAGGTAAATGACATGTATAAAATTTCGATAGATGAGAAATATATATTATAACGTGGATTACGTAGCTGACAAAATATACCTTTTAAAAGTAACTTTAATTTAGCTTAATTAGTCAAATAAATATTGCAAATGTATCAAGTACAATTAAAATATTTTTTATTTAATTCAAGTTCATACTTAAAATTTCATATGACGTCCAAAATATTGCTCGAAATTTACGTTATAATATATACGAATATATATGAAACATGATATGTATATGTGCTAAAAAAATAACACAAATTCAGTGCATTGCGAAATACGACGTTAATCTATTTTCATAAGATTTTATGTAGATTGAATAATTTATTGGATCAACGTAAGAGAAGTTCAGTTATCGGTAACCTTTTTGCATTGACAATTATTATATCTTACGTTTCTTTATAATTTAATGGATTTTAGTGAAATAATTTTAGTCCAATTAATAAGAAATAAAGATGAAACAAATTAAGTTTCATCAATTTCCTACGTTTTTCGATCCAATAAATGTTTCTCAGTATTTACGTTTGCCTTGGAATTTCACTTTTTCTCTCCGTATAGTATATTCTTGCGAGATGTAATTCGTAAGAAAATAAGTACAAGAGCGCAATTGGACATATGTAAGATTTTTACATGACGTCAAAAAAGGCATTTATTATTCCTCTTTTTTCATATGTTGTACTTTGAAGAAACTTTTTAAAATAAACTTTATGCGATGACTAGTTTGATGTTTTCATTACACAACATTTTGAAATTACTACCAAATCCATTATTATCAGATCTATATTTGGAAATATCGGATATTTTACGTATACGTAAAATATCTAAAAAAATTATTTATTTCGAGAAAAAAAATGACAAAGTGTATAACGGAACATATTTACTGAATTACACAAATTTGAGCATTCGAAAAAAGTAAAAAAATGTCAAGAATTCGAGAAAATGACGAAAATTTATAAAAAATATCGCAATTTCGTGATAAAAACGTAAATTTATGAAAAAAACACCGAAATTTTGTGAAAAAGTTTAAAATTCATTAAAATATTAAACATTCATAAAAATGTCTAACATTCATGAAAATACCGAAAATTCATAAAAATGTCGAACATTCGTGAAAATTACGGAAATTCATAAAAAATATAGCAATTTCGTGAAAAATCGAATATTCATGAAAATGTCGAATATTCCTGAAAAATACGCAAATTCATAAAAATCACAAAATATCATAAAAATATCGAAATTTCGTAAAAAAGTTGAAAATTTATAAAAATATCGAAAATTCATAAAAATTTTGAATATTCATGAAAATTACGGAAATTCATAAAAATATCGTAATTTCGTGAAAAATCGAAAATTCATTAAAATCACAAAAAATTATAAAAATAACAAAAAATAACGAAATTTCGTGAAAACTTGGAAATCTATAAAAATATCAAGAATGAATATAAATCGAAAATGTCGAAAATGCATAAAAATTATTAAAATTTATGAAAACTCCAGAATTTCGTGAAAAAGTTGAAAATGTGTAACAAAATGAAGAACAGGAAAATAAACTTACGAATCGATGGATTGTTAAATTAAATTATTTCCATATTTTACATTTTTTATGCAAATAATAAATCCACTGACCGTAATTATAAATTATAAACTTTAGTTAAACTTTATAAACTGAATGTCTTCCGGCTGTCGGTCTCATACAAGTCAGTGCTGCCATCTGTAGGAAGAAGAGTTATTAATACTGCGTAAAAGAAAATTACATTCATTTATATACCAATGACTATATACTACAATGATCCAACGAGAAAAAAGCAAATTTGATGATTGAACCATAACATAACCATTAAAATAGTTCCACACGTGGGATGCAAAATGTCGTTTTTCGATTATGGAAATCAAAAAGTAAGTACATTAAATAAAGAAATAATACTTTACTTTGATCTTGTCAGAATATTTCATAAATATACTTTAAATTATTAATAAAAATAGTATATATAAACAATTTGTAAATGTTATAATGTAACTGTTTGTAATTTTCAAGTATTATTTTGATTCTTGTATTTAATACTTCATTTTTTATTATTTCTCAAGATGCATTAAAATTATAAACTTGTACATTCAATTAATCATTCTAATTGTGAGATAAACTTAAACATTCTTTTAATATCTAACTCATCATGATGATAAAACATGTTATTTTAATACTAAATTTCAGTCACATAGAAAAAGAACCTTTACTAAGGCGGATACGAAAAAAGGTAGTAAAAAGTCAAAAAAACAACACCAGCAAAATGAAGATATCGATAGTAGTGAGGAAGAATTCACTGAAGAGAGGTAAGTTTTTATTTTTTTATTAAAATTTTTATTTTCTATTATATTTTTATTTTTAAATTTAAAAAAAGTGTAACTAAAAAATAATTAAACAATTTTTATTATAATAATTTTGTTTACAAAAGTATATATTTAATATTAATGTGTAAAACGTTTACATAAATTAACTAAAAATAATTTTTTGCAGAACAAAAAACTTGGATGAAGAACACGAAAGTGACGCAGAAGAGGAGACAGCGCAAGAGAAACAACTTCGATTAGCTAAGAAATATCTAGCAGAAATTGAAGAAGAAGGTAAGAATATAAACATAGTAATATAAAATATTTATATTTATTATGATTAAGATTTTTGAACTGAAATTGTAATAATTATTAATTAATTATTGTAGAGAAAGATAGAATCGAGTTTGAAACCGATGCAGTTACTAGAAGATTACAAGAAGAATATTTGGAAGAAAAGGGAAAATTAAGGAAAGCAATAGCAAGTAATTATACGGGACATAAAGAACCAATTATACTTAGTCGAAAACATCACAGAGACTCGGTTACTTGTATGTGCCTTTCTAGTGATGGCCAATTCTTGTATTCTGGCTCTAAGGATGGAACTCTTGTAAAGTGTAAGTCAGATTTCTTATAAACTGATGACAATTAAATTCACATTTGCATAATACTAATATTAATTTATTTACAATATTTCAGGGTGCTTAACTAGCAAAACTAAAGTCAAAATGATCCGAAAATATAAAGAAGATAAACCAATGAAAGCCATAAGATGTCTTGCAATTAGCAGCGATAGTCGATTTTTGGTACGAATGCAAATTAAGATTAATCATCATTAGCAAAAAATGCAATCAAGTAAATCAAGAAACGCAGTAGTTTCTTCGGTTAAAAAATTATTTTTCAAGAATAAATGAATTTTTCTAGGTCGTCGGAGAAACTAGTACAAAAGATATTGTCGTTTTATCCGCCAGTGATTTAAGTCACATAAAAAATCTACAAGGTCACAGAGACATAATCACTGGACTTATTTTCCGAAAAAATACCCACACGCTATATTCTGCGTCAGATGATCGATCAGTTAAAGTATGGAACTTGGACGATATGGCTTATGTTGAAACTTTGTAAGTTTATTATCGCATTTTATATTCGTATATTACTTCTTTTAATAAAATATGAAGATGTATTTGTTTGACTTTTTTCTTAATTTGATTTCTAGATTTGGTCATCAAAGTGGTATCACATCAATCGACGCTCTATCTCGTGAAAGGGCAATAACTAGTGGTGGTTTTGATCAAACTATTCGAATATGGAAGATTGTCGAGGAATCACAGTTGATATTTCAAGGTCATGAAGGAAATATTGATGTCGTCAAGCTTATAAATGATGAAAATTTCATCTCTTGTGGTGACGATGGACAACTTTGTCTCTGGGGGAACTTAAAAAAGAAACCACTTTGTGTTATTCGTGAAGCTCATGGAGTGGATGAAACTACGCGACTTCCATTGTGGATTTCAAGCATTGCTGCATTACTTAATACTGACTTAGTAGCGTCAGGTAATTACCATCATTATAATCTATAATATTGTTACATTATTATTTATAAATTAATGAAAAACTATAAATGACCAAAAAATGTTTTCAATTATTTGAATACATTAAACAAATTATATAAATATAATATTTAAAAGAAGCTTCTTTGTCAGGGTCAAGTGATGGTGCCATAAAGTTGTGGAAATGCGGTGACTCGTTTAAAAGCTTGACATTACTCTATGAAATCAAACTACCGGGTTTCATAAATTCATTAATTTTTACTCCCGATGGAAATCATCTAATTGCCGGCGTTGGGCAAGAACACAGACTTGGAAGATGGACTCGCATACCCAAAGCTAAGAATTGTATAGCTGTAATTCCGTTAATTCATAAAACAATTAAAAGTAAATGATGTAAATATTACATTCGAATGTTTAGCGTTATTCAAATTATTTTTCAACAAAAAATCATGTTTGTTATATTTTATATTTTACCAATAGCAATAATAAAGCTACGATTTTACAAAAAACTAGTTTTCTCTTATTTTATACCATTTATAATCATCTTTAAAATTATGTAACAAAATTGGAATTTATTAACGTGTGATTTATCCTGGTTTGTTAATTTTTACATCCTGCGCCTTGAATAATGAATCATATTATTGTGTATTTGTCTAAAACTTTTGAATACGATTGTTTTTAACAGTTCGAGTTAGCAGTAAACTCTTTAATTAAGGTAATTACTTAAAAATTTTTGACAATTGTGATTTTGACAATTTTGACAATACTATTTACTTTAATTTTTATAATTTACTTTTTTTATTTTATAAAGAATTGCTTACGAAATTCATTTTCATTATAAAAGAGCAGAACATAACATTTCTGATTTAAAATTTTCCTTAAATATCAATAAACACATATTACCTGATAATAACTTCTTCGATTTTATAAGTGCATTACTGATTGCAACTACTTGATATGATTGTGTTAATTTTTTTACATAATATCATATTATTTATGATTATAAAAAGATAACGTTTGTATTATGAAATAATAATCACTGAAAAATATCAGTCGAATCAATTTAGTTGTTCTGCATAGTTGTAGTTCGGAAAAGAGTACAAATTTATTTTATTTCTAATAATAAATTATTAAATAAATAAGTCATTTTGATTAAATAAACAAAATGTAATGGAATGTAAGATAATTTAATTGTCCAGGTAATTTTCAAATTTATCAAATTAATTCAATTTCATAGTTATGATAACATTATTAAAATATATAAATTTATACAATTTTAAAATAAAGCATTATAAACTGAACAGTTCCAAGCATTAATGAATTTCTAATAATAAATAATTCATTATTTAACATTAGTTTTAACCATTTCAGTCACTAATGTGATAATTCAGAAACATGACCGAGAATATACCAACGATATCTTATCAACTCTCCGAAAGATCACAAGTCAAAAAACCATCCCAAGCCCAACGTATTCCGCAATACACCGCAGGTTTAATAGCTCACCTTAGCGCCTTATCCTCCGGACTCGTTCTAGGCTGGACTTTCTGTTGTGGTCCCGATGGCGTAAATTTGGGTACTGAATACCATCTTTCAATCGGTCCAGATGAATTTTCCTGGATAGGATCAGCAACAACTCTCGGTGCAGCATCTATTTGTTTTCCAATCGGCATGATCAGTGATGCAATTGGTCGAAAAAAATCGATACTCCTGATCGTGATTCCCGTCACTATCGGATGGTCTTTGATCATCTGGGCAAAGTCAATTTACATGCTGTATGTTGGACGATTTTTAGCCGGCTTCAGCTGTGGTGGCTTTTCTTTGGTAACACCTCTGTACACCTCAGAAATATCAGAAAAATCGATTCGAGGACGTTTAGGTGCCTGTTACGAATTGTTGCTGACCATTGGAATTTTGTCTTCCTACATTTTAGGATCGACTGTAAAAAGTATTTACTGGATCTCTGTGGCATCAGCGATTGTGCCGCTGGTATTTAGTTGTCTCTTCACTTTTATGCCGGAAACTCCTATCTATTATTTGAAGAAGGGAAAAGAAGAAGCAGCATTACGTTCTCTGGAGAAATTACGAGGGTTGGAGTATAATGTTAAAGCAGAACTGCAGATGCACAAGGAATATTTACAATATTTAAAGATCAATTACAAGTCGAAGTGCGGGTCTTTTTTAACAAGGAGTACGATGAAGGGCTTGTTCATCATTTATGGACTCATGTTTTTCCAGCAAATAAGCGGAGTTAATGCCATTGTCTTCTATTCGAACAGGATTTTTACTGATGCACAGGTGAATGTAGACTTGGCAACTGTCATTGTTGGTGCTATAATGGTAAAACAATATTGCTTATACAATTAGACAATGTTAATATTTCGATTAATTATGCTTTTTTAAATTAAATTCTTACTTGTCTTTTTTAGGTCTTTGGTGTCTTTATGGGTACTATATGCGTTGATTACGTTGGAAGAAAACCACTATTAATGTTTTCTTGTGGATTAATGAGTTTTGCTATGCTACTCTTAGGTGCCCACTTTTATATGGTTGACCATTATTACATTAATGTGGTTCTAATACCAATAGCTGCAGTTTGCATTTATGTGTTTACAACCGAAGTCGGGTTGGGTCCGATACCCTTTGTAATGATCGGTGAAATTTTCGAAACACGCATCCAAGGTGCTGTTGGAAGCACTGCCTGCTTTTTATCGTGGATACTTGCATTTTTCATCACAAAAATGTTTAACGATATGTTATTATATTTGGGAAACGACATTACAGTTTGGATATTTTCTGCAGTTTCTGCAATTGGAGTAATATTTGTGCAGTTTGTCGTATTTGAAACAAAAAATAAATCATTGCAGCAGATTAAGATGGAGATGGACACGCGCTGGATTTAAAGAGATTCAATATTAAATATGAAAGTTAATGATAAGTTTTATTTGTTTTAATTCATCAAAATATATGAATTTATGAGTAATATCTTTGGGTGTACATTACAAGTCGTTTTGATATTGATAACTTTTTTGTTTATGACATAATATTTATTTTGTGCAACAGAAGTATCTCTAAACCGGGTATTTTACTTAAATAATATCACATTAAGTAATTATGTATCGTTATTTTATATTGAAAAAATAGGAAATCTATTTTTTGATTTTGAAATTATGTTAAGTTATAATTTATGTACAATAAATAATATATATATACATTATTCATAAACCTTTCTGAATTATTTGATTCGAATTTTTGTTCTTTCTCATAAGTTCAGAAAAGATTTTTAAATGTAAATTTCGTAATATACAATAATACCTTTTGGTTTTTCTTAAAATGTAAAATTAATTATGATTTTACATTTAGAAAACGTTTTTTTGTTGAGGAGTCATATTCTATGTTGTCTCTCTATGTAATATATATATATACAATTAGGGAAAATTGATGTAAAAAAAGTATATATCGACGCTTCTTAAATAAAAGGTTACATCTCATATTTTGTTTACAAAAGGATACATCTTCTATGTTTAAACATAGGAGATGTATCTTTTTGTACGAAAAATCTGAGATATAATCTTTTACGTAGGAAACGTCGATATGACCAACAAAAAAGTTACAATGATTGCGTCTGAAAAGACAATTCTGGAAACAAATTAATCAACAGTTGGTCCAATAAAACATACGACAAATGTTTGTTAAGTGGTGCATTTTGTAATGGATTAAGTAACGAGTCCATGAGTTTGCACCACTGTGAATATGCACCAATGAACCACCATGGCAAGATAGAATGTAAACCACTTCTCGCTCGACTGTATCTTTCGTCGCTAGACAATGTGCTAGATGCATCTTTTTTCTTGATGTCGAAAATTGTCGAATGCAAAAGTTTTACAACTAAAGCTGCACGACCACCACTCAACAGTTTTACTAATATGTTGTGTAATTGTTTATTCACAATGGGATCTAATTTTTGTCGCAATAACGAGGCAATCAACCAAACCACTTTGGATTTTGTTGGTGAAACGTTTAGCAAACTATCCACTGAAACATTTAAAAGAAGCATATTTATAAGAAATGTTTACACTTGGAAACAAAAAATATTTAACAATTCTAGAATTCATACTAACCAGCTTCAGCGAAGCAAAAACAAGCGCCTTTTGCATGTTGTCTTTTTGAAGTGACATAAGGAAAGTTCCTTATATGTGGATCCAAATTTAAATTATTCCCAAACGGTCCATATGAGTGCAAATCCCGACCCTTTTTTGCCGATTCATGAAACTTTTGATCTGCATAAATTTCCACTCCAATATCCGTATGATCATACTTATTATACGTGGACTTTAAAAATGTTTGCATAAACTTGTCCAAATGTTGTCCGCGTTCTTTGCGTAACTTGTGCGTCATACTTTGATAAATGACTCCCAAATCTGTTGCACCTGAAGCCGAAAAATAGGGTTTCAAATTTGGCGCGGTTAGAAAAGTTCGCAGAAGTTCACTGCTGCGAAGAGTCGGTTTTGCAAGTAATTTTTGCAAAAAGTCCTGATAAATTTGACAATTTGTCGTGGGATGTTGATTCTTTCGAATTGGCAAAGGCGAATCATTAAGTTCACGATCGCCATGAAATTCGGCTAGACGCGTGCGCAGAGCATAAAAATCCTGATCGCGACGTAAAACCTGCCAAGATTTGTCTTCCGCGACACTGTGAACTGCAATGACATACATGGGTTGGGCACCACTGCCGTCTACGTGGGGAACAGTAACTCGCCAAGTCGTCAGATCTTGGCCTTTATCGTCCATTTCGCTGTATCCACGAGATGTCACTTCTTCCACTTGGTATACCGGATTTGGATCAAATGTCGTACCATCTACAGCTTGAGCACGTAATACACCCTTCATTTTGCCAATTTGACTAGACAATTTGGAACTCGTTCCGGAAGAACTAAACGTAAGCATTAAATAAACAAGTTTATTCAAAATCATTTTTACAGTTGAATAATTGTATGAATTAACTTATCAAAGTTTTTACCTGTTTTGTTGCTTTGATACTTTTATTGAAGAACCGTTATTAGGTTCTCCGCAAATAAGTTTGTATAACTGCAATAAGTTGCGTTAATAATGTATTTTTGTAATTTACTTTATAAATTAAATGAATTTATATTACTTACTTCATAACTGTGATGGAAAGTTGGAATACAGGTACTTTCTAATAAAGCATGAGCTTCTTCATGTGCATGGTATAATGGTCGAGAAGTTCGCAATTCTTGAATTTTTTTGGGACCTCCTTCAAGAACTAGGAAATCAAATTTAACAACAAATTTTAGTTATTTTTGTATAAATAAAAACTATAGAGGCTTTATTTTATTAAATAAAAATCAAATTTTATTTACTTAGTTGGATTCCTTCTGAAACATGTAACGGTAAGTGAACGTAATCCGGACTTTCTGGATCGAGATATGAATTATACATATTTTGTGCATCGGCATAGAGGCTTTTTTCCAATTCCTCAGTCATCTCTGGATTCATAATTCGTTTACTCAGATCATCTAAAAATTATAAATAAGACGCAAGTTTAATTTATTTTAAATAATAATATTATTTTTTTTTATAATAAAAACATACCAATATCTAAAAAGAACTGCAACAAATTCACAGGTCCCGTTTCCTTAATATGTTGCATAAAGATGTATAATAACTGAGGATTGTTTAGAATTTCATCTAAACTGGGTTTTAATGTAGTCACAGGGTCGAATTGATTTACCGGAGTTGTCATCCACGAGTGTAACAAGGACACAGGATACGAGTTTGTTCCTTCGGAAAATTCTCCTTCATAATGTGTCGATAAAATGATTAACGTGTTAAGATTATCAGGATCCGCAAGAGCATCAATAGCTGGCAGTAAAACCCAGTTGGCTAAAATTTCTCTCAAAATCACCTTTTAAAAGAAATATTTAATTAATAATTTCGAGTATTTTTTTATAAATACATTGTTCCATTCAATTCTTACCTTATTATTAGTGGAAAAATTCGTCGTTGGTAAAACAAGTGGCGTCAATGTTGTCGCAATGCCACGCAAATAATTTAATTCAGCATCGCGTGAATACGTAGCAACGTGAACTTTCGAACCCAAATAATCGGCTACGTAATCCTGAGGATTGCCACCGAAAATTTTCGCACGACGTGATAATTCTTCCCAGTCTTGTGCGTGTTGTAAAGCAACCGGAATTAAAGAATTGAAAATAATTTCCGAAATGTCAGCACACATCAATCGACTTGCAATACTACGGGTTGCTGTTGCTATTGCAAATCTCAGTTCTTGTACAAAGGCTTCGTTTGATGATAAAGTGGAATACCATGTGCAAACGTATGTCTTTAAAACTTGCTCGTATAACTATAAAATTCAAATTATAATTTCACTTTTGAATTCTTATATTTTATTGAATAATAAATATTGATTTCACATTTTTTTCTTACATGTTCCAATGCTTCATTAAAATCTTTAGGAACTTTTACCCAGTTTTGGACAGTTCTTTTATGCCGTAAACAGGATTCATTACCACAAACGTTGCACGAATTTTTCTTTGGCTCAACTGAGTATAAATTTTCTGGCAATACATTTAAATTAGAACAAAGATAACGAATACACTTAACTCCCCATAGTGCTCCAGCTAAATACATGCAGCATATTACAGTGGCAAAAATTATGCTGTAAATTAAAAAAATATATTAGGCCGAAAATTACAATTTAATTATTTATTTAATATAAATAATTATATTTTAATAAATATTTTTAATAAATAATTTATTTACCTGTCAAAAATGAGGGCAATTATTGCGAAAGTAAACGCCAACGCAATTAATAAAATTTCCACTCTATCGTAAAATACTAAAATCATTTTGTTAATGTTATTACTTCAATTTATCAATGATCTTATTTTTTTAACAAAACTTTTACGAAATTCGTAAAAACATCGTAAAACTTCTATCGAAGCTGGCTTGATGTTGCAGAACAATAATTTCTGAAATAAATCTCATTTTATTATTACATTTTTTTATTAAGTAAGGAAAAAATAATTCTTATCAACACATCCATTATCAATGACGTTAAATGCAGAATCCAATTATGTTCAACGTCACTACAATAAATTAATTATTAAGAAATTGTGAATCAGAATTATCTTTTATTAATTTTACAATAACTTTTTATTTAAATTTACGATTACTTACCGTTTAGAAACATTTTGAATGATAAATTCTCAAGTCAAATGACTCATTTTCGTTGTTTATATGTTCGAATAATTGATGATTGAAAAATTAAACAGATTAAACAGTCTTTCATCACTGTTCAACAATCGTAAAAACACAACAAATTGTCATATGTGACATTTGCATTAAAACAAATCACTTCAGATGGACGTTTGTCTGCTGTCGAATTGTCCTTGCAACGTAGCGCTACCTGCAGGAACTTTCTGGCTTTATCTTTGACAACAATGGTTAGCAAATTTCCCGCCACAGTGGTTGTGTGATTGTTTAATAATTTTGTTTTGTAATTATATTGTGTAATAGTTAGAAGAAGAAAGATGTCAACCAGACGAAAAAGTGAAAGAATAAAAAAAATAGCTCCGTCTTATACCAGTAAATCTGATGATTCAGGTTTAGTTTCATTTATTTCACTTAAAATTTGCATAACCTCTGCGATAATAGTAATTAGAATGTTATCATGTTTAATTTAAATTTTATTTTGAATGTTATAGATAGTTTAGACTTAAACAATATGAAACATGAAATTGAAGCAATTGAAGAAACATATAGTAAACCAACAGGTAAATTAAAGAGTTTTTCTATTATAAAATGAAGAATCCAGAAAATTTATATTTTACTTTATAAAACAAAAAAAATAAAATATATAATTTACTTTTACTCTTTACAATTATTAAATAATATACAATTATATATATTTCAGAATTATTTGATGACAAGACTGACAGATCTGGAGCGAAACAATACAATTTTGGTGTGAATAGACGATCAAAAATGCAGCAAAAAGTTGAGCTCACAAAAACTGAATCTCAAGCAAGAGCTAATATGAGTGACGGTAATAAGGAATTAAGAGTTAAAGTAGAAAAAATAGATGTGGAATTGTGGAAGCAAAAGAGTAGAAAGATTCAACCATCATCTCCTCGTGTGTTTATTTATATTTTTCAATTCTAAATGTTTATTGTTTGTATTATTTTGCTGCATGTTTTAACATTTAGAATGTTTTTTTCATTTGTTTTATAATTTAACAAATTAAATAAAATTTTATTATTAACTTATTTATATTATCGGATTATTTATAATGATTATAATTGTATAATTATACATTTGAAATATTTAAGAAATATTATAATATATATGAACTTATTGAATTAAATATTTTGTTGAAGAATATCCAAGCCCAAAAGAATCAGATTCTGAATCTGAAGAAGTAAGTGAGGAAGAATATAAACCAAGTGATGAAGAAGACGATGACGATGATGATGATTTGGAGGAGTCTTTTCAAAACTCGGGAAATGAGAGTGAGGAAATAATATCGGAAGATGAAAATGAAAAACCACAAGAACCAAAACCGCAAGTTAAAAGAAGAGCTTTGAAAACTGGCGAATCCGTTGCTCCAAACTTGTGCGCTGAATATGTAAATATTATATTTCATGTTTTACAATACTTATACAAAAAATAGTAATATTTAAAGAATAATTTAATACTCAATTTATATATTTCAGCATATGAAAAGTAGCGAATATTTTGAATATCAAACAGCAAAAGTGAAAACATCCAACAGAACACTTTCGCGATTGAAACATGCGTCGTTAAAACCAGAACAAGTGAAACAATTGTTGACTAATCAGAACCACATTTCCAAAGAACATCAAAAAGCTTTAACAGTTCTTAGTGAAAAATGTTATAATGCTTTTCCCATGTGGGAATTCATATTAGAGTAAGCGAATTGTATATTTTATTTTTGAAATAAAACCGAAACTTAATTATAATAACTATTGACTATTGTATAATTTAGAGAACAATTCAACATATTACTTTATGGACTTGGATCTAAACGGAATATAATTCTGGATTATCAAAAAGAAATGGCATGTGAGCATCCAAGTGTTGTTGTTAATGGTTATTTTCCTAGCTTAACATTAAAAGAGGTAAAATATTATATATTTTAACATTTAACATGGTAAATATAACTTTAAGTTATTCATAATACGGTAAATTAGATTACAGATGCAATACTTGTTGATTTGATGGAATTGAGTCCAATAGCAGATGCCAACGATTGTTTTAATGTTATCAATGAAGTTATGAGTAGCAGTCCAAATGATCGATTGTATTTATTTATACATAATATTGATGGTCCAAATTTAAGATCTGATAAAACACAAGATTTTCTTTCGCGCTTGGCAGCAATTCCTAATGTTCATATGATCGCATCTATCGATCATACTGATGCACCTTTGCGTAAGAAAATGAATACATTTTTAAGAAAGAAAAGAATTCACTTTTCTTCTAATTATATTATTCTAGTTTATGCAATGATTATGCTTTTGAATATCAATAATTACAATTTAATATTTCGTTCAATAGTTTGGGACAACGTAAAACGATCTCGATTCAACTTTTTCTGGTGGGATGCCACAACTTTTGTGCCATATCAAGAAGAAACTTCTTACGAAAGTTCATTACTTGTACAACAAAGTGGAGCTTTGGTTTTATCATCATTGCAAAATGTCTTCAAATCTTTGACATCAAATGCTAAACAAATTTATATCATGCTGATAAAATATCAATTAGAAAATGGTAAAGGAGCACAATATCAAGGTCCGTATATTTCTAACAAATAATAAAATTAAAACAATGAACATTAATTGTTGAAATTAATGTAATTTGAAGTTCATTTTATTGTAAATTTGCTTATATTTTTAGGTATGTCATTTAATCAATTATATCGAGACGCAAAGGAAAAGTTTTACGTTAGTACAGATGCTGCATTGCGAGATCAGCTTGTTGAATTCAAGGATCACAATTTAGTTAAACAAAAGCGAAATTATGAAGGAACGGAGTACCTGATAATACCTCTTAAAAATGAGATTCTCGAACAATTTCTTGAACAACAAGAATTACAAGAAATGTGATCTGTATATTTATATATTTTTCTACTGCAATTTTGTATTTTAATATTTTTAATAATAAAAAACTCATTCTTTTCTACGAATCAGTAATTTTTTTTGTCTCACAACATTAAATTATATTAAAAAACATCTTGATATAGACAATAAAAAAATGAAAAATATAAAAAAATTTTTTAAATTAAAAATTGAAAAATGTTTAAGTTTAAATGATTAAAAAAATAGTGATGTTGAAATTTCAAAATTTAGATATTTAATGAGAACCCATTTCCATGAACTTATACTCGTGAATACATTTGGTAAACACTTTTTTTCAGTCAATTGCTTATAAGTTACGCTCGTGAAACAAGTGGTCTCGTTTCCGTGAACCCGTGTCCGTTAACTTTTTTTCATCAATACATCCGTGAATCCGTGTTTATGAACTCATTTTTGGAACCAAAGATCATAAACCCATTTTCGTAAATCCGTGCCCATGAAGCTCTTGCGGTAAACCCATTTCCCTAAACCCGTTCCCGTAAACCCGTGTCCGTAAACCCGTTTCCGTGTAAATTCTTAATAAAATATTTCACTATTTTATAAAGAATCAGTTTCTTTAATCGACTTTTAATACAAAATTGTTCGTTTTACAAATTCTGAACTTGACTTTGCTCAATAACAAACATTTCAAGAAATAATTGAAAAACAATAAAAATGTAAAATAATTATGTAAAATACAAAATCTTACCTTAAAAACTGCAACATTTTCATTCATGTCCCGGCGAAATCGTCAGAAGCTTGCATATGAAGTAGTTCGTTTCCTGCACTATATATTTCAAAACGCGGCATTCACTGAACCCGATTGAAACAACAATTAAATTAAACGTAACAGAAATTTATCAATTATTTATCAAACACTATTTAAAGGAACATTCCCGTCGCGAAACTATAATTTTTTGACGTTAAAAACTTGTATTCGGCCGATCGCGTATTGAAAATAGTTCGGGACTACGCGCCAACCGCCATAGCATTGTTGCCAGTGTTGGTACCACGCGCGTCGTTGCTGCAACAATGCAGCAATACAAAGTGTATATATATTACTTTTATTGTGTTTTTCTTTTTTATGCAACGAATCAAGGTCGTGTCAAATAATATTTATAGTAAAAATAATATTTCAAATAATACAATCACCATTCGAAATAATACAAACACATTTCAGTTAATTTTATGTATTTATTCTTTTATTATTTTTTCATGATTTTTTCAAGGTCGAATCGAATAATAATAATCGAAAATTTCAATTTGTTTACACTTTGAAAGTTTCTAACTTTTTTATGTTTTGATAATATATATAATAAAAAAAATATTGAAATGTTAAAATACTTTCATTAATAAATAATCAATAAATAAAATAAAAAATAAAAAAAATGTTTAAATTCTTTCAATGTTTGTTTATATTTGATAATTTTATAGAAAGTTACTTAATTCAAAGTTAGTTTGATGCTAAATTTAGCGCGAAGATGTTCCGGCGTATTGCTGCATTGTTGCGTCATCATGGGGGAAGATAGCAACGATGCGCGGTACTAAAACTGGCAACAATGCTTGGCGGTTGGCGCGTGGTCTCAAACAGTTTTCAATATGCGGAAGGTCGAATACAAGTTTTTAATGTTAAAAAATTATAATTTCGCGACGGATGTGTTCCTTTAAGTAATGTTTAACAAATAATTGATACATTTCCGTTTAATTAAATTGTTGTATAAATCGGGTTCAGTGAATGCCGCGTGTGAAAAATATAGTGCAGAAAACGATCTCTACTTCAAATTTAGGCTTTTGACGATTTTGACGATGGTAATATTACAGTTTTTGAAGGTAATTATCACGCTTTATATTTCGAATGTTGTTCTTACTTTTCAAATATTTTTTTGAAACATTAATTTAATAAAAAATAAAGAACATTAATTTGTGTTTTTTTATTTTGTAACCAAAGTCAAGGTCATATTGTACAATTAAATTAATGATTATTATCTAAATTTATATCTATAACTTTTGTGATACAATCAATTGTGGTAAGTTTATGAAACATTAATAATTACTTTACGTTGAATTTGTTGATATTACTTTTTAATCATATTTTTAATTTATTTATATATAATTTAATCATAATTACTTATAAATAAAAAAAAACATTTATATATTAAAAATTAAAAAAAGTGTGCTTATTAACACTTAATATACATTACCCGTGTTAAAAGTTCCGGGCAATTCCTCTGAAGAATAAAAATTGTACGGAATTACCAGGAAATGTGAACACGAAATTTTCAGTGAGATGATGGAATTTTCATTTGAACGATTGGACATTTCTAGGCTGTTGATACCTTGAAAATTATTAAGCCAGGAAATGTCCAGGTAAAAAGAAGTAAATTATTCAAAAAAGATATTTCAATTC
>JABFPJ010000413.1:0-42582 GCA_022817425.1 Gryon sp. ZL-2020 | reverse complement strand
CTATAAAAAGGACGTATCGAGGTTTTTTATTATTTATTGAACACTAATTTTATTTTTGAAACAAAAGTGGTGTTCAGGATAACATGACTGGAAAGCAGACAAAATATGGTATAAACAAATAAATTTTTTGAAATTATATTTTATTTTTTAAAAAAACCTCTGGTAAGAATCATTGGGCAACGCTTGCGCCATTATCGTCAACAACGGTTAGGTACCAACGATTAGTGACGATGTTCATTGGCCCATCGTTGGTACCCAACGATCGACCAATGAACATCCCACGCAAGCACCAATAGTTAACCAACAGTTGGGCCATCATTGGGACTAACTCAATATAAATGATTGACCAGCAACATATTACCAATCATGGGCCGATTGTTAAGTTTGGCAAACCAATGGATTTGCTAGGTGGGATAGTACACATAGCAGTAATTGTACTAAATTTTATCAGATTGATGTTTAGAATTTGAATATCTATCATTTGTTGGTTTTTATGATTAAAGTTACCAGAACAATATACGAGATTTGTTTTGTTGTGATTTTGAAATGCCAACCTTAAAAGTTATATGAATATACATAGTGATAAATGTAATATAATGACATAATAATTTTGTAGCATAAATTATGTCCATGTAAGACAAATATCATACTCATATTCACATTACAGAAAAATTATCAATATTGTTATGATTTTATCTTTATAAAAATAAAATTTACCCTTGGGAACAAATAAATACTCGCTGAATCTAAAATGAACAAGTGCTCGTTTTCTTAATTTCATATAACGTGTAACTTTGATGCAGTTTAATTAGAAGAATTAAGTGAAATGCATTTGGTGCAGTTTTATGGGAGATTTTAATATTGTATGATTGTGTAATTATATATTAGTTGAAATTTACATATATTAAAATGAGCTAGTTATGGTAAAAATTCGTTGTAATGTAACACGCGTGTATATAACATTAATTATTTTCATTACAATATTCGATGTATACGAATAACAATTAATATACATTAATTAATCAATTACAATTAATTTTTGTTTTGTGCGTAGTTAATTTAGAGTATATTTTTCGATAAATTTAACTTATAATAATGTTATTATTATAGAAATTCGAATGTATATATACATCATCATATTTTTGGTATTTCTTCTGTACATTATTTGAATATTTTAATGTTTTCAAAATAACGTTATTACAAATAACACTATTACCTTATTTTGTATCAATAAAAAATATTACAAATTGAAAATTTAAAATAAAACAGTCTAGAAAATACAATTAAAAATAGAAAATAAATCATCTTATATTTTTGAACAAAATATGCCAACACATTAAGGGCTTCTTTCATATTTGCAGTTACGATAATTATTTTCAAGCAATTTTCAAAATTGCACGCATGTAGGGCAATTTTCGACATCAAGCTTTTGCGGAAAATTGTCGATGCCTTTAATATCAAACCAATTGATTTTGTTGATTTTCGCGAGGATAATTTATCATCGTAGGGTCTCGGGTTTCGTGATTCATGTAATTTTTGCATTCATAAATCGAAAGAGACGATATAACGTGCAAAGCGACGAAAGTACACTTGAGCTGTTTCTGAAATGTATGAATCAAGCCAGAAGAGGCGATCGAAAGTTACGCAAAAAGATGTGAATGCTCCACCATGCATCATGTCATTCTCCGTGAAATTGCAAATAACGACGCACCAGGGGGAAGAAGCCTATCACACATCACAAGCCTAGCAAATGCATCAGCTCGTTTTAACTTATAACGAGCTGCTCTTGCCTCAACCACTTCATTATATTCTGTAATCTGATAATCGTAAGCTATGATTAAGGCCCATTTGTATGCAAAAAATCCGCAAATTAATAACTGTGAAACAAGAAAAAATAGCTAAATAATTTAAATCTGAACAATTTTTATTGATAAATCATTATGTTGAAATAATATTTGGCTTCATTAATTCAAATTATTAGCACATATATTTACAAAAGATAAATATATTTTTCAAACGTTTTCAAGCGTTGCAAATATAATCCGAGGGAGTGAGTACAACTTTCTTTTGACAGTATATTATGATGATTATTATTAGTCTTTTGATAGTGTAAGAATTGTGTAGTATTGCATCTGCACCATATAATGGTATTCTATACATTTGTTCATTCTATCCGGTATATCGGACCGATTCTAAGCGAGCAAACAATTTTTGAAAGTGCTTATACTGAAATGTTTCCTATAAGATATGATCTCCGTAAGCTGCGAGAATTCTCATATACAACCGTGTAAATGACAACGTTCAGTGTAATAAAAAAACTACAGAATATGGTATACATATCTTGTATGTATTGAAAATGTTCGTATTATTTGTTTAATATTGTATCAATCTGTTGATTCTGAATGAAAACGAATTTTATTGCGAAAATGATTTTATATTAAAAAAATTCATTTGATACATTTTCACTCATTTATTATGTTAATTTGATACATTTTTTTATTCCTCAGATGTTGTTTACAGATAATCAAACAAATATTTTGTGTATAATTGAGGTATAATTTACAACTTTGTTGAAATCACATATTTTGCACATTTCATCGGAAAATATTTAAATCTTAAGTTTAATTACAAGTTTCATAGCAGAAGCATCAGCGTGTTAATATTTTGAAATTCGTAATGAGCTTATGAAAAGATCAAACGACAAGTACTTATTACAGTATGAATTATTTTGAAATCATATTGCAAAGTTTGATTAAATAATAATTTATTCAGGGACATTTAGTCGTGAATTTTGCACTTGTAACATTTTTTTTCTTCGTTCGCAATTTGTTGCTATCGATTCATTGTTGATTGAATGAAAATTGTACTTCAGAATATTGCCAACCGATCAAATACAGTCTGCAATCAAATGGATAAAAGACGCTAACGAATGATTGAGTAGTAACTACGGAAACATCATTTATATGACAAGAATTTAAAGAAGCGAATGCTAACACATGAGTTCATATTGTTAATTTTTTGACAAACAATTTTTCATTGACACATATACGTCACTTCATAATTTGAAAAAATGACGTAAATATAGCATTTCCAAAATATTGTAACATTGTGAGATTATGGTTTAATGATAAAATACATGTAATTTATTTGATCATAAAAAGCAATATTGAATGAAGAATTAAAAAGTTTTTTAAAAATAGTATAAATATATAACGGCGTGACACTAAATCTTTTTGTTTATACAAACAATTATGTGTGATTAAAAGTTCGCAGTTTATATAAATGCAATATCATGAATCATCCAATTTTATATTTCACGATTTCTCTTTTTATTAACCATCAAACTGTATATTTATAGCATTTGCAATACGAGTTAGATTAAAGTTTATATTTTTTCCAAGTATAAGTTACTTTTTTTCGAAGTACATAATTTAAATTCTTAAAATAAAGATATTGAAGTAGAAAATAGCTTTATTGTTTCAACAATAAAATAAAATACACGAAATAGAGTTGAAAATTAAATGTTATGGTGGAATAAAAAAAGTTGCACTACAGTCATAAAGTTACATAAAAAATATATCATAAATGTTTATAATACTGGAAATTATGATTAACTTAACTTTATGTCACTATACTTATATATTTATATATTACCTGAAATTTTTCGAAATAGTAAATATATATTACTTATAATATATCATTTCCGGTATTATTTAGTAGCTGAAATAATTGTGTTCTGAATCTGGTGATTTCATATTTTACGAAACAAGCAATTTAGAAATATACATTACAAGAATAAATCACAAATGTATTTAGTACATTTGCGGTCGTATACATAACGTAGGGACATAAGTTCGGAACAGCGATTAATCGGTCAAGTTACGACTGACGCGGAATTATCGAAAGCCACGGCAATGCGTCATCGAACTATAAATTCTGTTTTCGAATCTATGCAAAAGTACATGATGTTCGTCGTAATTTCAAGTGCAAATACCTTCGTATAAACAAACCGTGACACATACAGTCGCGAATCAATTATTAACAGCAATCGCCGCCAGTTATCTAGACCGCCAGAAGCGAAATTATTCTCAACTAAATCATACGACAGTTCGGCTTCTATGCTATTGAAAACGGATTATAGGCGGGTTGAAGGTGGTCACGGATGGCAATGCATTGGCTTCGTATGTACGATTATTCGTACGTTTCAGGGTATAAATGGGGGTGGCAGTGCAGGGGAGACAAAGTCCTAGGTGCTGCTTGTCCGTTTGCCGCCTCCTATCCGCCCGCTGCCGCCTCGCTTAACCGTTCTCCTACTACATTGACAACGCGTCATTTCCAGATGTCACCCTTTAAGCTCTTCTCATCCTCCATTTGAGACAGCCGGTTCGAAGATAATGCAATGCGTTATCGCTATTGCGATTCTTGAACGAATACGTTTCATATCTTATAGCAATTCTTCAAATGTTTAATAAGACATTGATTTATCAATGTTCTACTTATTATTCGTTGACACTTTTCCTAGAAATTATTTCTATCTGCGCTTTTATTAATCGGTCATTTATTCTGCTTAGGATGCGCTTATTTAAAAATAATGTTATTTAAAATAAATACAAATGTTATTTAAAATAAACTTTACATAGCGAATATTAATCACATTATTCCATTTTGATGATGAAAATTTAGTTATATAAAAATAGCTGGAATATTTTATGATACTGAATTTAGATACTTTTCAAGCACTTTTTCGTTGATCATTTTTCTTTGCATACAAGGAAAAATATTAAAGTGAAATTATAAAAGATGCATTAAACTTTGTTACTTAGAAGATCTACTAAAAAATTGTATAGTGTGTATACTTTAGCAGTTTTTGTATATGACATATATTATACTACAAGTTATATAATGCAACCATTTCTAAATAAATTTCAAGATGAAAATATAAATGTGTATTATTTTGTCTTTGTAGAGACGTACTGACAGTATTTTTTTATTCAAATACTATATTATAAAATATAGTAGTATACAGAACCATGAAACAATGTTTAATAATATGTAACACTTGAAAATTGATACTTTTCTGCTTAATATATTACGTTTCAATCAATCAAAAGAAATTCAGTAATATACAGATATTAGTTAGAAAATATGATTAAATGAATATAAAATCCCCTTTCCGTAAAATTAGGATTATTTTTGAAGTTGACGCTTATTTCATGCATATGTTTCGAAACGTATTATATATTGCAAAGATAAAATGATGCCACCTTTACTCGAAATAGACATTTCATTTCAGTTTCCAACTGTCAACGGCATGCTTATTCATATTTTTTTCACTTGCTTTATAATCAAGATATTAATATTTCGTAACATTTTATCAAATTTTTATTTTTATTGGCACATTTACCTTATTTTACGATTTAGTGTAACTATATATGAATAACGTATGAAACTGTAGAATTTATAAGCAGAAATTCTCTAATTGAATATACTAACATAATTTCCACTTTCTTAAAAGAATATAAAATTTATTCATTTAAACATTTAATTTTAATTATTTCGATAAATAAATGTTGATTACTTTACTTACTTTTTTATTTCAGTAAATTATTATTTTTATATTATAATAGACGTTCCGGAAGAAAAAATAGACTTTTATCTTTACTTGTCCAAAGTATATTCAGTGTTGTGTAAAATTACGTTACAAAAATAGTGTGCTTTTAGAAAGTTCTTAATGCATTGAAGCTAGATTTTTTAGTCAAAAAACTTCAAAGGATTTTATATAATTTGTGAATATTTATGTGTGAATACTTAACTTAATTAGTAACGTATGATATATTTAAGCTTTGCGAAATTTAATGGTTTTATAAATTTACATAAAATAACATTTATTAAAGGTAATTAATACATATTTATATCAACGGATAATTTTGCATTAATTTTTAGAAAGTTTCAATTGTTTTATTATTACTCAACACCTGAAAAGGGTTTTTTTATGGAAAGTATTTTTTTTATTGATATTATTCACAGTCGACTAGTGATATAACTCAACTTATGGTCAGACATGAGACTAAATTTCTTAATACTTCATGTACAATAATAAAATGATGAGAACAGCATTCATAAAAATAAATTACAGAAGTAAATTGTACTAAGTTAATAATAATTTTATTAATATATATTTATTACTGGGAACAGATGAAAGTAGAACTTTCATCTTGTCCGTAGAGGATTCAAGTGGATCTGTGTAAAATTTACATGTACGAGTATCCACAGAGATACTACATGGACGGATTTGGATTCCCCACGAGTGCAATTTGAAAATGTCCGCTTTTACGTGAACGTACTGTGCGGAAATTGATGATATTATTAATACTCATGCAAGAATATGTTGTTATTATGTTTGCAGAAGTTTTTGCACTTATCCATGTAATTTTCATAAAACATTTATTACAGTTATAATAATGTTGAAAATATATCTTAAAATTTAAATTATCTTATAATAAGAAACGTAATACTCAAGTTTAGTTAATTTATTCAATTTATTTTCACAAAATTACGATTTGATAATAAATTTCAGTGTCAATGAATAATTTTATTCATTATAATAATTTCTTTAACTGCTTGAATCGTGCATATCACTCCTCATCCTATCATTTCATATTTAAATTACATCGATTTTTAAACGAAATTAAATTTGCATATCCTTAAATTGTTTTATTGTAAAACAATGCTTAACATTCCTTTCCAAAACTAGCAAATGGATAATCTGTTATTAAAAAAGTTTTGTTTGACAATTCAAAATCTGCTGTATACGAAAGCGAGATACATTTTTTCTATAATCAACTATTTTCACAAGTTATGAGACCTCACGATATACTTTTCATGTTATATAATGTCTAATGGAATTTTTCTGAAATTTTTATCTATAAAAACGCAATATCATAATAAACAAGCGATACATAACTTTTGTCTTATTATTTGTATGAGTTCAAAGTTATCAGAATGTAGTGATTGTAAAAAATATATGTGCTTTTATAATTGAATTACCATTTGATTTTATTAACTTTCCATTAACGAAGATTGAACTTCCATAAACTAATTTGATTAGTTGTTTTTAGTTATATATACAGATAAATCAATTAAATGTGTGAATTTAATTAAATATTTATTTTTTAAAATATTGCAATATACAAATTGCACACTTTACAAATCTATTCGGCCAATGTAAGATATCTGCTTTACTTTCCTTTCAGTTTATAGAAATATCTTTGTGCATTCAGAATTTGGAATCATCGTTTGACATCGTGATCAAAGGCTGATCGAAATTCCTTGAACGATTGTTTGATACGTAACAAATCAGAAACTTATCGGAAACTACAGCTACAAGCAATTTCAATTGAGTTTCTAGTTTTGTAATTAAAGATAATGTTCTTGGTAATGGTAAAAATGCAGTGATCATAAATTAAGAAAAGAGACATTAATAATTATACCGAACAACCAGTAGTTCAGATCAATATTTTCTCAAACCTAAATTACATTTCACTCAAATGAATTTCATTGAAATATTATAAGCTGAATCCCATCTTATTAACATTTGATGAGGGTGTAATATAATTAAACGAAAGTTCTTCGAACTCAAATTAAAAAGAAAGCTCCCTCACAACTAATGCAACAAGAAATAAGATGATTCTCATCAAACATGAAAATTTAATTCTAGAATTGTGTAATTGCTACAGAATTTAGTTATAAATCGTTTCACGTTTGCACCCCTTAATTGTAGAACACGGTGGTTATCATGGGCGCCGTACTGTACCCATAAAGGATTTTAATCTTAATTAGAAAACGTAATAAAATATACCTTGGGTATTAGAATTTCACGTTAAACAAAATTCAATAAATTAAGATTATTGTCCAGAAATTTATAATTTTATAGTTCGCGCACACTATCACAAAATTGTTTATGTACAATGAATTGACTACGTTGAAATTAATTTTTGAGAACATTCTTAAAAAGTTCAATTTACATGTTAGAATATATAGTTTACTTTTTAATATTTGTTTAAAACATTACACTGTAAAAAGTATCCGCATACAGTAATCGATAAATGTTTTAATTCTTTCTAAAATAAAACAAAACAAATATGTTAAGAATGGAACTTATAATTTTACTTATTTTTAGTTAAAATAAGTAAACAAATTAAAAGTTCTTATCTTTAATTTGTTTATAGTTTCATTGTCCAAATTGCTGGAAACAAAACAATTTATATTGCCACGTCTATTTGTACGGTTTATTCCTACACATAATCAATGATTTAAATTTATGATTGATCTTCTATAATTGCTTTATTTAAAAAAATATAATGCATTAAAATTTAATACAATGCTATTAACGTAATACATTCATGATTTTATTTTCATTTTTATATACAAATAACAACATTTACGTTACTATATTATTACATCGAAATATAATCTCGTTTCATATAAACAAAAGTTTATTAAATTAATACCAGTTCAAGCGTTATTTGAAGTACGTTGAATTTCACAACAGTCTTAATTATAATAAATATGTTGCGAAGTTAATTGAAATAATTACTTTCGATTAAATACAACGTATTTTACTTAACTTTAGTTTAAAACTATTAAAACTAAAATAAACTTTTCATTTCTCTGTGAATATTTTTGGATGCATTTATCTAATTATACGGGAATTACATTGCTGAAAAACAAATCAGCTACCAAAATTTATGATCAAGAGCCTAATTAAGAAATCCATCAAAGTGATCTCGATTAAGATAATAATTGAGATTCGAACTACGATTGCAATCAAGATGAAATTGAGTTGGTATTAAAGTTATAAATATGTTTTATAATACAACCCTATTTGATTTTTTAATAAAAATATTCAACATGAAATAACTTTATTCTAATAAAATATGCATAGGTGAACATATTTATATTTTGAAATTTATTCATGAATACTTCTAAAATTCCGTTTAAATTCCGGTTCGGCGATAATTCTTAATTAAACTGCTGTCGTTTTTGTTTCAATGCTGAAGAAAGGAACTTAAATTGTTCTTTGGCGAATTTGTATTGGCTAAAAAAAGATGTGAATCAATCAATTGAATTGCAGTATGTCAGCCGAGAATGATCACTCCCTTATCGGCGATTAATAGACGCGAAGCAATTTGTAACGGTCAGACACGGCGAAAAAGAAGACATTTTATCTGCGCTTCTCGGATGATTAAATGACGCGTTTATTAGCGACCGCTAACAGTTGCAAAGCCGTCACAGCAACAGCCTGCTCGACGTTAAATACACAGGTGTAATCACATCGCACTGCCCCTAAAGCGCACGACGAAAATCGATTCTAGCCTATATTTCGGCGTTGCTGTGAATATTTATTGGAATAATCGATTACGCTACTTTATGCCAACTGACTAGATGTTATTAATAGATGAAACGCGATGCCATGATTCCTTGTTCCCGTGTGAAATTAATTTTCTCTAATGGTCGCTAGCATTAATTGCCGCTTAGCACTTATTGTAAAAGTCTGCTTACTGATGTGCCCACCTTCATTAGAACATTTTTGATATACGATTTAAGTGAATTGTAATTTTCCATACAATTTTAAAATGAACATTTAATCAGTTTTGTTAAAACAAAAAGCTAATTGATATTGAAATTGTTATTTATGTTATTTCAGGTGATTATGATTTTCATCGTACCATGACATCATATGTGAAAATTTAACATATCATAATATCTCATATCATAATATCATATTACACAATAGCATATATCGTAATATCATATGTCACAACATCATAAACAATATTATAGCATTATATTCTCATAAATGTTTGATAACTATTAACGATCGGAATTCATATTGACATATGCATGCATATTAAAAATGAAAAACGAAATGTATCATATACTAATATGTATTTTAAAAAATCGATTAATTTATAATTTGTTTAACATAGAACATTTAATAGTTTGACATTATAGATGTACATTTATCTCATTAAAAGTTTCTATTAACAAAATCTGTGGTACAAAGGTAAAAAACCATACTTGTATAGGCTTTTTCTATACAATGGTTATGCACTTTCTTCCACCACAAATATATATTTGTACAGATACGGAAGAAATTCTACTACATACTACTACAATATCTACAGTATATTATAAGAAATATGAAGAGTTCATGAAATAAAAAAATTTCGGAAAAAATTTTCTTCTAGCATTTGTTAGACACATAATAATGTTATTACAACTATTTTTCTTCAAATATCATCTATTCTATACAATATTAAAAAAAAGAGTGTTTTGAATAAGTTCTCTGAATAAATTTAAAATAAATTTGAGTTTAATGTTTTAGAAAATATTAAAACCTTCTTCTTTAAATAAAAAAGTATTATGACTAAACAAACAGTTTTGTTGAGGTACAAATGAAGCAATTTGTAAAGTAAAACATAAATTTTGGCGGATTTATATAAATTAATATTCACGTTTAAAATTGTGTCATCGTAGCTATATTTGGGTAATCGAAGACAATTATTTTTCTTAGTCAAATGAATTGCTGGAATTACGTCGAATTGAAATATTCTCTCATATTATGAAAGATCATATATTAAATTCTTTCGAATTATTTTTGAAATTCGTACAACTGTGATGCAAATGGAGCCACCAAATAACATATCCAAATAAAATATTCCATCGTCGATACATAGATTGTTGGTAAAATAAATTGCTCGTTAAATCCTATAATTATATTTAAGCCACAGTAAGCCAGTTCTACTAGTTTTGTAATTCCATTTAAAAAATAAAAGTTTTTTCAAGGGAATAGATATGTAGATTTCCAATTTTGGCAATTCGATTTTTCACCCTGAGACTAATATACCACATCGGACAATCATAAATTTACTGATAATTTATACAAATTACGAATTCCCATTATCGCGTGTTCCGCACGCAATGGAGACTGCAGCCTTATAAATCAAGCCCGCTCAAACACCGAGTCTTCTTTTTATACAAATAATTTTTCGATTAAAATAGTCACGGATCTTAGACGTTATTATAGGTAAATATAAATTGTAATATTCAGTCTAGTTCGTTTTTTTCATTGCACAACAAACAAGTTAAAATGTATTACTATATATTAATATAATTAAAGTTGTCATTTATTATCCAAGCATTAACTGTATAGTATATACAGATGAATTGAAACTTTTAACTTATTTAACTTATTTAAACAATTTTAACTTATAATTGAGACAATTTAAATAAATCACTTTATATAAAATATATTACAAACTATTCTTGCTACTGTTCATTTTACCATTCTTCCAAAATGATCTTTATATAAAGTCCTGTGCTCCTAATTTTACGCTATCTTGAAACAGTGTAAAACGTAGGACAGTTAGAAAGTGAAGGGATTCATAAAATTAGTAGTTACACTCTATTTCGTATGAACTTATTCGCAATATTATATCCGTAAATTATTATCATTTTAAACTGTCTACTTGACAAATGTTTTTAACATTTAGTCCCACTGTTCCAACTTTCAAATTATGAAAATAGAAGGATAACTTACTGTGTTTTACGGTTAAACTATTTCCATACTTGGTAAGAAGATATACATTCTTGGATTCATAATGAACGTGAATTTCAAAAGACTGAAATGAAAAGTGTAATGTTCGTTACTTATGCATTTTTACCAATTTACTTTGTATTAATTAAAATATTTTATTTTAAATATATTATAATTAATATAGAGTAAAATGTGCAATTTGAAGGTATTTAATAAAATACTATCGTCTGACTTATAATGTATTTGGACAGAAAATTTTGCATTTATTGTGAACTGAAGAAGTCTTTGCTATTGTATTAAAAAATTGTTTTACGATAAAAAAAAAGTACGTTGAATGTGTGCGAACGTAAATCAGAACGGTCCTTCGAACAGTGGCACGACAGGCAGATCAATTCATACATTCTTTTCCCGAAAAATCATTCGTTGAAATTCATGGTGGACAGAATAGGTACGGACAAGCAAAAAAGTCAAACGCTAGAACGGAGAAAACGGCGAGAGCTGTGCATTGGTTTTACATTTTTCAAGCCGATAATTTATCAATCTCAGCCACCTCGCTTCTCATTCCCGAAAACTAGAGTACCTCGGACCATTCCATCCTTCGCGTGGCATCAAAATAATGGGCCTATTTAAAAACCGGAACGGTTTACGAATGTTGTCGAAAATCGATTTTTTCCCACAATATTCGAGCACATTTTTGCTAACGCAATAGGAATTTATTTTTATCACCAATATAAGAACAATAGTAAGACCGTTTTTATTCAAACCCATTAAAGCTAAATTATTCGCTCGTAATAGCAGGAATGTTCTCATGAAATGACGTTATTGAAAATAATGTTTCGTTATATAAAATAATGTTGGTATTTTTAATTTTAATGTTGTAGTTACCACTATAATCTTATTGTACACTAACATTAGTTTCATTATGAAACGTTATTTCGTTTTATCTGCAAAAATTTTGATTTATAAACTACATATATTTAGGATAAAAAAATGAAATATTAATGCATAATTTTTTACAACATGTATTGTAAATGTATGTAATGGTCCGATATTACATATGGCCAGTATATTCCAATTCAGAATTCGAATCATATAGTTATTATTTATTCCCTGATAATCTTATGTCAAGTTTCACTAATTAGTTATTCTGCGTATATTATTAAATGTTTAATTACATAACATAACGTTTGGAGAGTTAATTAAACATAAAATGATCTAAAACTTATAATAAAAGAAACCAAAATTTAAATAGAATAATTATGATTAACTGAATAAACATTTAGGCAAATTCAGACGCACTCTTCATTGATAAAATTATTAAGAATTCAAATTATTTTAAATAATATTAGTTTTACTTTATAACCAAAAATATTTTTCTGTTGATCATTATCAAACAAACGTAAACTCTTAGAGACTGCAGGTATTTGTCAATGTTAAATGTAAACATACTAATACTGCACCAAAATATACATTTGGTATGGTAAATATGATTAAATAATTGGAAAAGCAAACAAAAAAATGCAAATGAATTATCGAAACATTGACCTAAACAATTTAAAAGTCAAATTATTTTCCTATATTGATATTTTATAAAAAAAACTATATCGATCGATTGATACAACATCAAAATAGTTTGTCATTATTTTTGCGAAGAAGTATTATTTAACTACGGATATTTTTCTAGCTTTATGTACATTCAGTTATGTTTGTGTTTTAATTGTAAAATAACTTTTCTGTTCCACTTATTTATATTCAACGTAAATTTTCGCAAAAAGGAATGTTAAATTAAAATGTAAATAAAAAAAATAAAATTGAGTTTTCAGTTATTAAATAAAGAACTCCCATGATTGCATGGAACAAAGTATTAAATTCCATACATTTTATCACACTTGTATGTTTCAAGAGCAATTTCGGTTTCACAAGAGATGGTGGCGGGGAACTACTTTTTTATAACATAAACGCAAATTGGAATTGAAAAACTAATAAAATGGAAATCAAAATAAAGTGTACACTGCGTAGCGTCACGTGTGGGCATAAAGTCTGATGTGCTGTGAATTAGTATTTGCAAGCACGTGACCAAGTTAGTACCTATTAGATATTCAATGTCAGTATGCAAACGATGTTGAAGCCGTGAAAGGAGTTCTCAGCGCGAATTTTGCGTATCTGCGATTTTGGAATAACGTCGACGAATTTATTTGCCGAACTGTCAGATTTATGTTAAACAGGCATAATCCGCGGAACGATGGCAGCATTTCTGCCGAAAATGGTGACAGTCACAACACAAATTTTCGACCATGCGCTGAGGCTCATTGATTTAGTGCGTCGCCCTACGGTGCTGTTAGAGAAAGGGAATGTATGGAGAGGGGAAGTAACTACTATGGAGAAGTGGAGACGAGCGGTAACAGCAGAGCCAAAAATTGATGCAAATGCAGCATGAATATTCAATTAATGTAATCCGAGTGCGGAACGGGGCCACGAAAACTGGCATAACGACGACATAGAGTCGTCTACGACAAGAAGGACACCGATACCAGCGCCAGGATAATTCCGATGCAATTCCGCCATGTTCTAGATTCATCACATAGCCGTTCTGATCCTCTTTCAAAGCTGACAATATACAGCTAATTGTAGCGCTGTGCACAAACACTCATTGCAGTTTCGATGGCAAAATCAAGTGATGTGTGAAGTGATATTGCAGCACAAATGACGATCCAAACGGTTTCGACAGGGGTTTCAAATATTTTTGTTTATTATAAAATGTTTTGCTTAGCCTTACTCATGATCGCAGCTTTCACGTATTTCTATTTATCCGTTTGTTTAGTTAATCCATACGATGTGTACGAGTTATGGCTTCACAAACAGATCAGGATGTATGGATTACGAAATTATAGTTCACGCATATAGATCTCAAATTTCCAAGTGAAATAATTGATGGACTATCGTTTATAGATTTGTCCTAATTAGGTATATAGATAGCGCCTAATTATAGTTACTGATACGTGGTATTATTTATAAATGTCTATGCACTAGAAAAAATATTATATTCATTTATGATATTTTTTCTTAAACTCTTGGAACAATCGTGTGGAATTAAAATGTCTTGATGAAGATGTTATTTAGTTTTCATTGAATAATCATAGCTAGAAGATATTTCTAACATTTAGTTTCTGTATAAATTCTATAAATTGTTCACGCCAATATTATTCCATCAACACTTTATTGGTTAAAAGATAATATAAATTGTTTCGTTTCTGTGAAATTGTATTTTGCATGTAGCCAGTATCGGAATAGTTAAACCAATGAAATTTTAATTACTAAAATTTCTGTAATGTATTAATAAACTTTGTTTTCTAGCATGAAAATTCATTTAAAAATAAATAATGCAATTAACAAAAAAAACAAACAAAAAAAGAAATACAACTTTTTGTCAAACGAACAATAAAGTTTCAGGAAAATAAAATTTCTGGAAAAAGTTAAAAAAAATATCAACGAATCGGAAAAAATGTGTCAACGTCACCAACTCGTGAATTATTTGAAAAGCACAAATTTGGCTCATAAACAACTTGTTTAAAATCGTGTATATTATGAGTAAAAAGTTTTTAATTTTTCGTAACACTGACATGCCCAAGACATTACATTAACGTTGAGTATTTGCTCTTGCGAATACGTCACGTTACTTATTTAGAAATTGCAATAGAAGCGATCTATCAAAGTCTAAGGCAGCGGCGCCCTTTAAAGCTTTGAGATTCCACGCTCCAGGCGCTCTGCATCTGCGTGTCAAAATAACATAATGTTCTTTTGTGAGTACTTTTACGATCGCATCGTTGTATAATTAAATTCCCCGTCAGGCGAGTATCTGACACCAAGCACTAATTTGTCGCTTCATTACCATGAATTAAGAATCTTTAATTCTTTACTATGTCTCTCGAGGAATTTATACGAGCTTGATTTCGACGCTACGTAATGTATTGCATACATAAAGAAACGTAACAAAAAGTTACATGATGAAACAAGAATGGCACACATTTTTTTTATTTTTCGCTCGTAGGAAAAGAGACAAATTTATGGTTGACATTATATTCCTGACTTTACAATTCTTGGAAATAAAAACAATTCATACGGTTAAAGTAAATTTTCAGATGTCTAATATCAAAATAAGCGCAACTTGTTGATTTTATGAAAGAATTAATGTTCGCAGAATAAATTCATCTTTAATGTGACGGTGTTTGTTAGAAAAGAAATGTAATATTTAAATTAACACAAGAATGTATAAATATTTAAAATAACGTATCTCATTTATTTTAATTCATGTTTGTTGACTGATGATAATTTTAATGCTATTATTATGCAAACCACGATTGATCTCATTCCGTTAGTTATGTAGAAGCAAATTCAATTGGATTAATTACAATTCAATTTATTGTTCTATGGTGTTGTATGTAATTATGAGAATAGTTGTTTAGAAAGTTTTTGGTATGCGAATTCCATCAAATGCTGATATAAAATTTAAAAAATACTTGCAATAGTACACATATAGTAGGAAAACACATACACATACGTAACATTACTAACAAAAGTGGATAATGTAACAAATTCAGTGTTTAATCAATTTAATTTGATAAAATCAAGTGGAAAGTTTTATTAACTTATCCAAGAAATGTTAGTTTAACAATATTTTTACTGCTATTATTACAAACTATGTTATTATACATATAAGTGGTTATTACAAATTACAGCTTTTCAATGTAAGCAACTATTTAAAATGCAGTTCATTAAGTGTAAATAAGTGTTTTCTTGGAATATATTATACATTAATTAAAACTACATTTTATAAATTCTTGAAATTCACCGAAAACCCACATTAATGGAAATGGAAGTTTTTTTTTCAGAATAACTTAACTTTTAAGTAACGTTTAAATAAGTGAATATTCACTTTATATAGATGAATTTTCGCTCATTTTAATATGCAAAGTGAGCACATTATCGTAAATGTTATATCTCTTAACATTTACGAAATGAACATACTTTTAACGTACTAATTATATTTGTAACTTTGTGCAGGAGTTTAAACATTTTAAATCACATAATATCTTTTTGTTTTATTAAAATTAAAAGTTATATCTCACATTATGGATTAGGGTTATTATAACAAATATTAAATTGTTATAATTATAAATTTTTGAAATTACATAATCATTCGATCCCTTTTTTTATTTATTCTTTATGTTACCTATAACTTAATTTATCTGGAATTTTACTATGTAAAGACGTTTCAGTATCATTCAGATAAGTCAGACAAAGTTTGTACTTTGTAATGTACCTTATAACTAAGTATTTGCTATTTCACTGATTTTCCTTCTTAGTCTTATTAAGGCAATACAATGCGAATGTAGCTAGTTCAGTAGAAGTTGGTCGTAGTAAAACTTAAGATTGCAAATCATTAAATTATTCTTTTTCCATCTGTATATAATATTGTTTTATATATCTTATATATTTTTAATAGAAATAAATCGTATTAAAAAAATATATCCTTAAATATAAAATATCTCATTTTAATTTCGTATTTGTATATTATTTTCATTGTAAATAAACTGAAACTAAAATAACTATTCTCATAATTATTTGTTGATTATTTTTATTTGAAACTAGAAGATGAAGTTTGGTTGGAAATAGAAATTAGTTTGAACGCAATATAACTCAAACTGAGTTGCGTACTTTATTATTACTGTTACGATTGTGATGTCGCGAGTTATTTTGAACATCAAAGAACAGGGAATTGATACCTCTTGTAGTTGACATTTGAAGGGTTTAGCTTGTAACACGGTTTACATAAGTTTTCTGACAGTGTGTTATCGGCGTAACTTTCTGAATTTAGTTTCGGAATGGTTGGCCAAATTGAAATGGTCAACCTAAAGGTGATCTCATTTAGACAGAACTATGTGTTCGCGAAGCGATCGCATTTCCAAATTAGTTAGCACGGTGTATGTTTGCAGTCTGACGACATGTGGGGACGAGTACGAGAATGCAAGTACTGAAGTATAAGAAACTAAATTTAAATTACTCAACGAGCAACTCTGTTCGACTGAGTTGCCGGCGCTTTGCGCTTCGTCGTCTAGGCAAAGCTCGTGTCAATTACGAACTCATAATTATTATCGTACCATAGACAAACGTCTGTTTTAGTTTGTCATTTACTTCCGCGACTTACTCGAACGACTTTTTTCCAGGTGCTTTTTATATTTAATTTCATGGTGACATGTGTCAAGATAATTTTTTTATAATTGAGTTACGCTATGCATGCAATTATTATATCTTATTTCGTTATAATGAATATCCTTTGATAATATTTTTGAACGCGCAAAATCAATTACAATTTCTTATGCAATCACTGTGCAAAAGTATTTTTGATAAATTGTTACTTAACTTTTGTAAAGGAAAATGATTGCATTATTTTACTCTGTTGTGTTACTTTAATTTACGTGTTATATTTAATTAATTCCCAGTGTTTTTTTGTTTAATTTTGTTCATTTTATGATATAAACACCGCTTCATGATTTCAAATTACAAAAACTGCAACAAAGAATCCAAACATTTTATTAGCAGTTAACATCAGTGATAAGGGTCATCGATAAAAGAGGAAAAACGTTGACATTCTTGAGCACTACCTTTTGTTTCTCGACTCCACCATTCGCCAACCATTCCACTTTATATAACTTTACCCACTATTCGTGATAAGCTTTCCTCTATTATAAATAATTTCATAATATTTTCAAAATGAATCATAATATTTCACCCTCGTTTTTTTCTTTCTTGATCTTTTTGGCAAACTCTTATCTATTCATTAAATTTAAAATTTGAATAATCACACGGCGTTATAGTTTTTGCACTATAATATAATGTAATATTAAAAACAAAGAAATATAATTAATAACGATTATTATGAAAAACAATACACGAATTTTAACCATATAAATTATCTACAGAAAGACGTCATACGTTACACTGTTTAAAATAATGCTAAAATGATAGAAAGTAACGAGGAGTAGCCAGAAACTCTAAGCCGCAGCTTTTCTAAGTTAAACATTTTTTGTTATAATCGTGAAATTTCCCACACGACGGAAGCACATTAATTACACGAAGTGCCATGAGCTTAGAATTGAGTCATCACTGCAGCTTTCTCGATTTATGTTCACAGCAATGGATTACGACTGTCTCGACAGCATGATATACGTCGGAATATATTTTGCATTCCATTTGCCAAATAGCGATTTGTACTAATCCTGGTTAACGCACATTTTGCCTTGTATTTACACCTTATTTACGTTTGAGCTTGTCTGTGACTTTTTCATTCCCATCAATATATCAGAGAATCATCGATTCGCTTAAGCTGTTATTGAAAACCCCCATCATCCAAAGTCATATCAGAAATTCATATTTAATTTTCAAATCGTTACAGGAAAATGAAATTGGCTGTTTCAATTATTTTTATCATTTAGTTCGGAAAAAATATTCAACAATAAAAATCATGTAACTTTGCTGGAAATTAAATTATATAACTGTAAATAATAATAAGTTTAACATGATATAGTATTTATACTGATTATTAATTAATTAATATCAATATTATATCATGTAAAATAAATAATTAACAATAACGGTTAGGTTATTTATTATTATTTGATATTATGTTTGACGTTGAATTGTGAAAATTCATTCTTAATTATAATCAAACATATTTACGAAATAATATACATAGGAATGTAACTGTATCCATATCGCATTACTGGATTACATTTTGTTTCAGTGCCAAATTTGAAAATGAGATTTTTAGCATGATTTTCTTTTAATTACACTTCAATCATCAGTATCGCTTTTCATCCTGCATCTGATTCATTCATGTAATGCAGCAGTGTTATCAGAGCCAGGTTGGAAGCCGTAATTCAATTTCTATTAGAGATGCGTGTAATCATACAAAATTATTCACGACTTCGCATGATCATGGATTATAATTATTCATGAACATCTTAATCTTCATTACGTCGTATAAGAGATAAATCTTTGATTTGACCCGAAGCAATTAAACTCTATTTTAATAAATTATGGTTCATTAAATGAAGATTGAAATCCAATCTATCTGTCCATCAATTTTCAATAGCGTATCAGCTTCGTATCTTTACATTGTGAAGTATTTTCTGTAATATCTGTATATTTGATATTTTCTGTTCGGCATGATTTAAAGCAAATTTAAAAGTTTTCGACTTACTATGAAATACAATATATGAAATTACTATGAAATACAATATATGGAATTACTATGAAATACAATATATGTATAATTTTTACATACGTATAAACATTAGAACATGTAATATGAATTTTATGTTTCTACAGTTTTTAATAGAATATTGACAAGCAAAATTTACTTTATTACCTTTTATAATTATTTCATTACAATTTATATAAACTATATAATTATATTCACATTATATAGCCAAAGAAACGAGTTTTTAAACAGTCGGTGGTCAACTATGTAGCACGCAAGAGAACAAGGTTTTATACATAGCGTTGCCTATATGTAAAGTAATTGGATGTATATACAAACTGGATGTATGCACGAATACATTTTTTATAAAAAAATGTATCGTTTACTAAGTTTTAATATATGACTTGTATTTTTTGAAAGTCTATATTTCGTAATTTTTTAATTTATATGTAAAAGTAACGTCAATTATTACAATTACAAAGCTTTCATATAATTTACATAGAGAATTTGAAATTATTTGTTATGTATTTAATAATTTGTTATACAGTTTTTATATTATTTAGTTTCTAATTAATTTGCTGCTATGTAATTTTGTTTAAATGATGATAAAACAATAATCCCGCACGAAAACTTCGTTTAATTGTATATTATTACATTTTCAACTTCCTCGGACAAAACTTTTTGTCTGTAATGTGTAAGTGGTAATACTACGGGTGCTGACGGCAAGTAGAACGAGAAAACTAACATCATCTGTGGCGTAGCAGATTCACGACGAACTCTCTATAATATTATTTCTTCTCTTATTTCCGTATCCACGCTGAAGCAGGTGTCACAAAAGGGGTTTATCCTTCGACCGATGATGGTCGGCAAATGTTCTCATAGTTTTAATTTCGTAAAATAATGACCTTCTAAGTTTCCCCAAAAGCAAGCCGTCTCTTATTTTCTTGAAACTGTCTCTCACTCGTTTTTTTTTCCTTTGCCTGTTTTTCCCTTCTTTCTCTCAATTTTTTTCCTCATAACCGCATGCAGCTTTAACGATGGTATTAAAGGGTTTCGACATCACTGGCTCACACCAGATTACATGCTTTTACTAAAAGTAGCTTTGTGGATAATAAGCAGATAATCATTTCTCATTCGTTTCAATTATACATGAAATTACGATAGCCATCTACGATGTTTACAAAAGCAACTAATTTGCTTCAACAGTTTATTAATAGCAAGAACATGGATAGACATTATTTATATGCGAAAAATATTCTAATGAAAATTACATAGTTTACGATGAATTGTATTACTGCTTAATACTTAATACAAATGTTAACTTTAGAAGGATATATTTCACTATATGAACATTATAACACAATAGCTGATAATATTTAACAAATATTTTAAGGTAAATTAATGCTTACGATATTAAAATGAAATATCTGAAAAACTATGATTTTGTATGTTTGAGTTTTATTTTTACGAAAAAAAATTTTTTTAGTAATCTGGGATGAACCAAAAAGTAATCAAAATGAATAAATATAAGTTCGATGGCAATTGGGATTTGGCTAGGTTACACTATGGGTAAACCACAATTCAAATAATGTGGTTTGATTGTGGTAAAGAGATTAGGGACCGACTGGGGTATGATCGTTAAGCTACATTTCAACGAATGAGGTTACAACTTGATGACTAGGTCAGGGCCTTACAAGTATTGCCGAAAGACTATTTATTGGCTGACAAAAAACGTGATTTACTACTTTTTACCGAAAACATTACCAACTGAAGTGAATTACTACTACATAAAAGAAGATTCTTCTAAGTTCTAATTTACTGTGTATTTTCTATTGCTGAATTGAAGTGTAACATAGTAGAAAAATTGTATATTTAGGACATACGCAAGTTAGAAATTCATAATCATAAAATTGTCAGTTGAATGAACTTAATATTTGAATTGCTCTGATTATATAGATTAAGTTGAGAAATCGACTTGATTTGCTAAGAGACTTGCAAGTCGTAAAATTTTGATGATTATTTTGCGTATTTAAGACAGTTTACGGATTATTATCTAGACATTCTGTCTTTATTGCGTGAAACATGCTACTATTTGATAACTTAAACATTCTGAACTTAAACATCCGTTGTTCCATGCAATCTGAAATATTCAAATTAAATTGACTTTTCGGTGCAGCTCGCAGAACATTGCACTCGTCAATTTGTAGTTCATGCTATTTTACTTCTGTTTCGACAAAACGTTGCGTCGTTTGACTATAATAAGTTACTTATTGACATAAAGTATATTCGTATTTCCGTACGGGAAATAAAAATACCGTTAACGCGACAAAAAGTAAATATGAAACGAACAATATTGAATCGAGGTGACAAGATTGTTACTCTATCCTTACTTCATATGTAAATGGTCTCAATACAGTGGAACAAAAATTAGAAATTTAGTATAGTAGAGATATCGTATCTGATATGAATATTTAAATGGAAAGCAAACAAATTTGACTATGAATATGAATTTGAATATTATATGTTTATTTTTTGATCATTTCACAGCCCATAAAACATTAAATTTGTCTCTATTTATTGCTAATTTTTTAAAAGTAAATTCAACAAATGATAAGTGAAATTATACAATTATGTGCAGACAACAAAATAAAATGAGTTTACCAAAAAGCTCGTCACTTGTACGATTTTCACACACTAAACTATATATAAAAATGACATACATTAATTAAACTGAACTGTTTGCAATACATTTCATTGGTCACCTGGTCTCGCAAAACTCTCACCACGTCGTTTTATTTTATTAGAATAATTAATTTTGTAAGGCTCGCTAATTTTATTACTCATTTGTGGTAGCCTACGTAGTTTTTCGTTGCCTGATAATTACAACAACATATTTTTCTTATCGAAAGAAAAAATATGCTGCTTGAGAACATTTCTTCGAGGTAATTAAGAATGGTGCACCGTTTGTTGCGAGTGTGGCCTCGTTTTTTCATAAATTTCAAACGCAAACCGCTGAGAGATACAAATTGTACGATAAAGACAGAAAAGACGAGAGCAAGCTATAGTCAACGTGGAAAAACGCTGTTGAATATTTGCGTATGTGTGTGTATGTGTGTTTCAGAAATAATACACATGCACTGTGTGCATATAACTAGGTTTTGTGCGTTAGCGTTTCAAACAAATCAGGATGTAACCATACTATAGAAGCTATTGTTTCGAAAAGTGGGTCAACTTTTGGTCGTATTTCCGTCGTTGCGAGGTGCCAAAGCGTGCTACTCGTTTGGGTGGGGCAAGATGGCGCTACGCTTGCTGGTGTCGCGCTAACGTTATGTCAACACGGAAGATACTTGCATATCTCCTGTGACTTACATATTTAATATTTAAGCTTGTTCCATATAATACGTGTCGGCGAGATGGGTTTACGTTTAGTGCCTTGCAGACTGTAAATCGATCGAAAGCGGAAATTCCAAGTGCAGTTTCTTGCTGTAACATCATCAATGAAAACAGATTTACGAAATATAAAAAATGCAGCTTAATGAGGGAAAATAACGATTACATGTAAAAATTAAAGCACAGATTGAACACTAACAAACAAATATAATAATACAAAAATTATGAAGCATAATTTTTTATTGTGTTCATAACACTAAAAAATGATAGTTACGTAAATACATGGAATAAAGGCGCATAAAATGTGATTCGATTATAATATATCTAATTTATATATAAATAATAATTTATATAATTATAATATATAATAAATTATAATAATAATAATTTATATATAAAAATTAGCTATCTTAATTAATTAAATAAAAATACACGTAATTCTAAACTTATATATCAATTTACATAATTAATTAACTTTTTTCTCATAATACCACTAATTTACATATTAATCTAAATATGTTTAGCAGTTTTTGTTGTTATTGAAAGTCATGAATATTTAAATTTCGTTAAAGTGTAAAATTTTATCGTATTTTTGAACGTTCTTCTATTAAAAAGAAAAAAAAAAACGTGTAAATTACCGCGACTTTAATGCCTTTTTTTCTTAGTCGAGCAAGTTTTAACTTCATATTTACAATATCGTAAGTAACAGTTCTGACTATGGCAACAACTACTTGAGCATTCGTAATTGCGTTACTTTCTAATTTCCAAGCTCCACAGGATCCGACTTTTTACGAGCGTTATCGTTATTTTAATGATACCATTAAGATCTTTCAGTCTTATTGAGTTAAGTAGAGTTATAAATAATGTAATATACTGTCGAACATGTAAAAGATAATGTGATTCTTGTCGAAGTCGACACGCGCGTTATTGATAAACCATCAACGCACGCTTCCTTTTAGTCGAAATAAATTTCATTTTGCCTTTGGACCGTTGCCAAGTGAATTGATCCGATCCTTTTTGATCGACGAAACGAAGTATTTCGATACGCGGTTATGTTCAAGTTTCGATTCAATTTGAAGTTGGCGGCTTATTCCGGGTTAAGGTTGAGTGCCGGCGACGTCATTATTTGCATTCAATTTGAACCGACAATGAGGCGTTTTTTGGGACGCGAGTTGTTCGCCTTTGGTGCGAAAAATGTCTAATCTTAAAGTGGCGTTATTGCTTCGTAAGTGCATACCCGTAACGGCGATCGTACACTTTCGGGCTTGAAGAATGCCCGAGCGTGACTGGAATGAGCAATGCCAAGCCAACTCTCGGCCTGAATCGCTAGTATTTCATTCCTGTTCATCGGTTTTTCTTTTCTATTGTACTGTAGACTCGTGAAAAAGTTCATCTCAGCTTCGACGCCCTCGCTCGGCCGCTGCTCGATTTTGTGGATTTTTCGCTTCAATGCTCGGAACCTTCGTAGGCGTTTTTCAATACTTTAGCTCACTTTTTTATCGAATTAAACGACGCCTCATAATTGCACCCCAAAAATTGAATCAAAACTTTCGCTTTGGTAAATCATTACGACTATTGTGCGGTTCTCAGCGATTTGCAAGTGCGATTATCCGATCAGTTGAATATATTTAACTTTAACTTCGTTTCTGCTCGTTTGTTTCGACGAATTTAACTTTTTTCCTAGGTGACAGTTACAGTAATATTAATCTTTTATATGACGAATGGACCTGAGTGATTGCCACTCTCTCATCAATGTCCCAATCTATTAGGTGTGCGCACAAAGTTTTTATTGTCAGCGAAATTCAATATCACCGTTATCGCATCGACTTTTTGTTTCTCCGCCTTTTTTCTCTTCACTTCTCACCTTCATGATAAGTTTATCGTAATGCATCACGTGAATATAACGTCAAAATTTTATACACCATTGAAAATAGTTACTAAACTGTATTACTTTTGATTTATCAAATGTAAAAAATTTATTATTAACATATTTCATCTCTATTAAGTTTAAACAAATTTTTATTTATAATTCGAATATATTCTCAGTTGAAACTATATATTAAAAAACGGTTAGATTTAGAGCAATATTAAGTTTGAATAAACTATGTGCTTTTTAATTCTTCGCAGAAGAAATTCAGTATACTTTATCCAACAGTATTACGGAGTTTTTGTTCGTAGACTTTAAGACACATATGCTTCGAAAGTTTGTGTACTTTGTACAGTTTTAAATAGAAAAGTCATGAAAATCTAAATATAAGGCTACTTTCAAGAATATCACGTTTTTGATATACTGTTTTTATTCTTCAAGACATATTTTAAGTGGCTGCCATATGCTCATAAACATGTATTTTATAATTATTATAAATAAATAATGTTTTATCTTCGCACATAATATAATATCATTGTGTAATTTATTTCATTTAACAAAATATAACTAATACATTTTTCATTTATTACAGATATATCAGGATTACAGAACTATGCAGATTTTTGGGTAAGTCATATTATATTCAATATTCTCCGTGAATTTCGTACAGTTTCAGATTTGCGCTGCAGAGTTTATTATTACTTATGAATGCTTGAAATAGTGATTTCCGCTATTGTCTTGTTTTATAACCAATGTTTTATCATTTCAAATAAAACGTTGTTTATACGACAGTTCTTTAAAATTTCAAATTTAGAAAAAGGCAAAAAATTGTGCATGCAATTAATAATAAAATATTCTCAGAAATGCACATAATAAAAGCAAATATATCGATTTGTTTTGAATGCCGCATAATTTTCATAGAAAATTATCGTGCAGAACAATAATCCACGTTCTTCTCATCAAACGAGACACTCGTTTAATCTCGTTTGCAGTTCCACGACAATGAAACTTTAAAACAATCGCAGTATTAGGCGAAGTAAAATATCTTCGAAGTTCAAAAAATGTGACTCAGAAGTCTTAAGATCCAAGTTGAAGCAACTCGAACTAGGAAATACTAGAATATCACGCGACGAGTTTTCGGACGTAGATAACGTTGCACGCTGGGCTTCTTTCACGATGCTTCAGAAGTGAACGAGACTTTACAGCTACTTTAGCCGATAAGTGGGATTCCAAGCGCTCCTGTGACTCGCGTACTATCCTCAACGTTGGTCGGGTGTAACAAAATATTTTAAAAGTTTCGACACGAACAGGATTTACTTGCGCCCAGTAACAAAACTTTAACTTCTGTTTTGTCACTATTATATTTTATTTGCGCTCAATGCCTATTAGGCTTTGAAGTCCAATGTTAGATAAACTGTTTAATTTGTCTTCTTACTGAAATGAATGAACAAATTTCAACTCGGCAAACTTCACAGAACATAATATAAAAGTGGATTGAAAATGTTTACATAGACTAATTTAATTAATAGAGCCAATTTTCATTTTACTTTAAATTCATATGCGCAGTATACATTCCACTTGAAACAAGAGTTTTGATAAATTGCACTTGTATCAATTTTAACTTAATATAATTAATTAAGCGCCACATTATACAAGATTTGTCATATAAAATTTATTGCATTACCAACGAAATGTTGCAGAGTGCATACGAGAATATGTTGAGTTAAATTTCATAAGCACTTTCAATAATCTTTCGTTATTATGAATTTCATTGGCACGTTTATAATGAGCGAAAATTTATTAAAGCATTGACGTGTTTTAATAAATTGACATGTAACCTGGACGTGGTTAATGAAAATTTCGTCTCGCGTACGACAGTAATTTTCATCCCTGTATTCGGCACATTTTCACGCCTGCAAAACTTTTTGCCATAAATATTTATGCAAGTTCAACAAAATTGTTCGCAATATTTTAAACGTATATTTTATATTGTACTATCACATTAATGATTGTTGAAATGAAATTCAAATCATCAATTATTCAGTCGCAGTAGGATGTGAAATGTAAATTCTATTCAGAAAGAAGTTAAGCGCCGGGTCAATTCATTTAGGTCTATACATTATTAGTCCCATATTCACTGAGTAGTATGTTTAATAGAACACTTGACCCTTGTAGTAGTGAGCATAAAACTGTCTTAATGTACAACGTGTCTAGTCATTTGCATTACGTACTTTACGAGTTAAATGAAATGTTCAACAACGTAGTAGACAATTAAAAGACCTATATTTGTCAAGTTATAGAATTTAATTTGAACGTATCGTTATATTAAAGTAGATTCAATTCGAGTCTCTTTATTTGAAATTTATGAAATGAATGCTAGTGACAGAAAGCATTGCTAACATATATTGATGAAGTAAGAAATTAAAAGAATTGTAATGTTTAATGATTTCGGAAATATTGTCTTGTATATTTTTTGAAATTTTTTATAAAAAATAGCTTTATAAACTTTTATTATGCACTGAATATTTCAAAGATAAAATTATTAAAAGTTCAAACTTTGAACGTTTAATTTTTGTTAGACGTAATACTTAAATAAAAATATGCGTTCATTATTACTATTGACTATAAAGACTATGTATATATATTCCATTATTTTGATACAATACTGGGGTCAGTGTATATTCAAAGAAAAGTTTAAATTTCAAATAAATCATCAAATCGGGAATTGCGAAAATTGTCAAACCAGACTAAATGACCTACTTCTCTCATAGTTTAATTACTACATTATACTGAACATATTTAGAGAAGGATTGACAACAAAGGAGTTGTTTAATTGAACAAAATTATATATGACATAAATAGTAAGCTATTACTGCATTAATGAGGTAGTACTATAATTATTTTTGGGAAATGTATATTAAATTTTTACATTTTAAAATTATTTCACATTATTCATAAGAATCAAAGCTTATATTTAATTGAATTAAATTTCGAAAATGTTTTTAATTTATTCAATGTAATTCGTATTTTTCTTTCAATTCAATTAAAAATTAGTTCCAAACGACTTTTTAATATTTTCTTCTAATAAATTAAAGATGTCTGCAAAGTCCTTTCGTTTTGTATCGAGGCGATTGCGTTTAAATATTGAATGAACTTAATTTCTTTCATTTTGTATTGTACGCTTTTCTCTTTAGCCGTGTATGGTGCATGATTTGCGAGAACGGTGTTCATTCCGCTTGTTACGAACGAATGTTATTTTATCTCATCTTTTCATTGATGTTTCTTTCCAGTAATGGAATTCCGGAGTCAAATTTACGATTGCTTGCACAAGTGTTCATTTATTTTACTTAAGCGGCAACGTAAAAAAGTAATTTAGTCTATTAGGACAATGATATTATATTCGAAAAAATATACGCTGACGAGCAAAATTTTAATCTATATTACGTTTATTTTTACGTTTTCTCATTAATTTAAACTTATTGTTTTATTTCAATAAGTAATGCTGGACAAAATGACATCGAATTTTTCATACTTAAAATATATAAAACAGTTTGCAAAGCGTTGATTACATCGTTGTTAAAAGGACTTTCCTGAAATAATAAATGTTACAACAAAAGCTTGCCGTCAAATTTACGACATCTTATTTTGACATAATAACTAATAATCCGATTGACTTGCACTAACTGTGTTCACAACGTGTACAACTTTTACGAAATCTGATCGATTTCTTACGGCTTTCTTGGGATCAGGTAAAGAATCGGAAAATGGACTTTCCCTGAGCTGTCTATAAAGTTAAGGGTTTACGTTCGAACTAGTGAAAATTGATCTCATACGAATTATTTTGATAAAACAACACTTATTGTATAATTTGTTGTATTAAACTTAGCTTACGATAAGAGCAGTACGTTTCAAATTAGAATATTTGAGAAAGTATTTAATTTGTGAGATACTTATGAACTTTTTAACTAAATTCTTAAGTAAAAACTGGTCATTTGTTAGTTACTTTAAAACTTTGCGATCTCTTATTTTCTGGATAGCTAAGGTATATCCATTCTTTTAAATAAATATTTCAAAATTAGTGATTATATATTTAAATTTAATTAATTTTAGTTAATTAGTTAAATTAATATGGTTATAATAAAAAGTAATCTATCTTCAAAAAATGTTAGACTGACACTTATTACTTTATATTATCGTGAATGTCTATTTGGTGTTTCTATTTATAGTTTGAGTTCTATATTTGACACTTGACGAAAAACATTTACTTTTCTCTACAGAGCCCTACGTGTGCGAAATAGTTGCACGTCCTGCACTTACACGCGCTTCCCATCTTGGTGCACGTACAACTCGCCTTATTTCGTTCTACGCCAAACTATTTTAGTCTGACCACATGCATTATTACATCATTTACACCTTCCAACTTGTTTACGCGCTCAAAATTTACAACAGAAACATTAATTTCTGTTTCACGATTGCAAAGTTACACTATAATTGGAGAGATATATAATTTAAATATACATATTATCTGTGAGAATATTGTCTGGAAACTGCAATTTTTGTTAGTAAATGACTTCAATAATATTTTTTTTACAAAATTACAACAAAGTATTGTGAAATGAATTGAAAAACGAATGATATCTTTTATGTATCAGGAATTGCATTCTCGTTGCATTTTCTTTTAGCGAAACTGTATTCGATAAAAATATTCTGCTGGAAATGTCAGAACTGACCAAGCTTGAAAATAGTCCTTTATATTTTTTTCAAGCGAAATTTGTTTTCATAAACTTACGATAGATATATAATATTCTTTATATTTATGTAAAGAAATTTGGTAAAAAAAATTTCAACGTATTTCATTTGTGTAACGATAATATTCATTATCAAATTAAAAAAAAAAGAAAAAAATGAAATCATTTTTTATTAATAACATTGTTTAACAGTAAATTGTTCTTATAATTAATACAAAATCGTATTTAAGCATAAGCAATCGTATCATAGCATTTTTTATCATAAAAATTATAATTTTGAATTCGTCATTTCTTTGAGTTTCTAATTTATTTCAATCTTACTTTGAGCTTCAATATATTTCATTAAGTAGCCGTTTCAAAGAAGGTCAAGTTTTATACATTTCATTTTTCGCTTTGTTTTTTTCTATTTTCAATATTTTATACTTCTTTTATCAGAAGAATTTTTTTGCATTAAAAAACGTTGGTTTTATTCTGAATATCAAACCGCTGTTATTCAAAAGAACGCAAAATATGAAAACGCATGCAATAAAATCTCTTGAGAAAAGAATTTTTGTGGAATTAATAGCAGTTCAAAAAGTCTGATACGTTTTTGTCGTATTTATTCAATCGAAAGTGAAACATCCTTACATTATATTTTGCACATCGTACTTTGTTAATTGAATATTTATTTCAGAATTATTTCGTTCATTATCCGTGATCGATAAATTTTTTTAAATTGCAATTTATTGCCAATAATAAAACTTGCTTATTTTTTAATGAAATGAAATATACTTACTATTCTCGAAATATTCGTCATAATGTATAACAATTTACAATGCACTGAAAAAATGAATAAATAAGATATAACAAAATTTATGAATTTTTATTAAATATATTAATATTTCTAACAATGTTTTTGCTTGTGTTTGGAATATTTTCGTGCATTCCAATACCATCAGAATTTGTAAAGGATGTCATGCTATTCACAATCAGTTCTCTCAACATGAATAGACAGCTCGATGCGAGCAATTAAATGGTACGCAAGAGTCTCTTCAGCCATTTATACGAAAATTCTTCGTATGCGCAACGAATGACTTTGAACGACGTGTGTTTCCATTAATTTGTCCTAACTACTTGTAACCAATTCAACGTCAACATCGTTGAACATTGCAACGTGCAATTATCGTTGCGTGTTATTTTTACACTTTTTTTTTGGGTTATGATCTATTAATTTCATTAAAAAAAGTGTATATTCACAATTATTCATATTCAACACTATATGTTTAAAAATAAAGTGCTTATAAATTACAAACTTTTCATGTCGAAACGTAAATAAATGTATACTTATAATTCAATTTCAATATTTAATATTATCTAGAAAAGGGAATATTTATTATAAGTAATTAGAATTTTGAAAAATGTTGAAGATATTTGAAATTTTGAAAATAGAGTAATAAAACTACTGAATGGAGAATCACTGAATTTTCTAAAGAAATCTTGTTGTAGAACTAGAAAGTATCGATGATTAATTGCATTCAGTTGAAAATCAATTCCTCAAATGTACATGGATCACGTTCTGTTAATCAAAGCTTTTATATCGACTCATGGGAACAAGAGATTCAGTTTACAAAGTTCTTGGAAAAAATTTTATCTTCACGATATATAATGCCTCGATATTGCGTCTTTGTGCTCAGTCATGTACTAGTCGTAATTGGGCTTAGGTATAGGTAGAAAGAAAAAGGGTTTTACGTGTATGCTATTAGAACGGTTATTTAGAAGCCGAGCGTTAAAATTGTGCTTTGATGTTCATGAGTATTATTAAGAAGAATTATGGTAGTTGAAGTGACTTCAATCAGAGCACTAAGTTTTTTTGGCAAAGATTATAACAGTCAAAGTGAAACAATTAGAAACACTGATCGAAAAAAAACGAAAAAGCGGCAATAAATTTTCAACGTATTGATTAAACTATTTTTCACGATTTCAATAAAATTGTTTCGTATAGAATCTATTCTGTATTAAATTCGATGTTTATTAAACTAAATAAATAAAAGTCAAGTCAATTTATCGATTTGCTGTGATTAAACCTTTAACGCCATTCTAAAAATTCTACTAACAAACATTTTTTAACCTGTAACTGTCAAATATTGTTGTGTTGAAAATTCTTGATAATCCGATTTTTCTATTCATTTAGTGATGTTTTATTATAAGCTTTCATATTGTCATATTCAAGTGTTAGTCACTAATTAAATACCAATATTCTAACCAATATATGAAAAATTAAAAAAGCATTTTGCTTTTAAATAAACACATCAACGTCATATTTCACAAATAAACAAATTACAAATTCCTATTAACAAACATATACGAAGTAATGTTTTGGAAAATTTGAAACCAGAAATTGCAATTAAATACCACTAAAATTTGTTCAATCTCCTATTGAATAGCAAGATAATTTAGTTTTCGTTAACAACTATGAGAGAAGTTGATGAAGTTTGTTTCGTCCTGAAATCAAGATTTCATGTATCCTCTTACATCTTTGTTACAAGCCAGAATATCAACTGTAACTTAATAGTTAAATTTATATTTAAAGTTGAAATACTTAATTCGATTTACAGAATGTAAAAAAAAAGTCAAGATTTGTAAAAATCACATGTATCATAATATTATAATTGTAAAGTTAGAAGTGTACTTAAACTTGATTAATAAGAAAAGTTTCTACACTGAAAAAGGACATAAATAAAGAAACGACTGATTTGAGAGTAGTAAGATATAAATAAAACCACGAAACCTTATCAACGGTATTCGTAAAACTTCGTGAAGTAATAACTTCATATTTCCATTTTTTACACTGATTTGTCATAGGCCATTAAAACTTAAATTCAATCATTTAAATTACATTTTGTAATTATAAACAAATAGCATTCTTGAATGTTTTACGTCGCGCGAAGTGCCAGTAATGATTATGCAAGTTAAACAATTAAGACACATTACAACGAAGTAAAAACCGAAGTTTGAAGACAAAAGTTATGAAACAATATTAAACTATGTCTACTCTACATCAATTTTCTTGTTACTCGAAGCAGCGACTGTACGAAAACTTCAACTTTCGACCATAAAATAAATTAAGTTGCCTTGATGAGCAGAGATTGACGGTTTTATTGAAACTATAAAATAATGAAAAACGATGGTTTAAGTTAGCCTCTGGAGTTGAATCTCCTCGTTGTCAGTCATTTCACTATTCGATATTGCATGATAACTCAATTTCATCATTATTTATTCGATCTTAATCTCTCAAATTTTAGCGTGATGCAAGTTCATCTGAATTGATGAACTGCGATTATAAATAGTATGTACAGATTTTAAAGATTTTAGAACAGCAGGAAATTATCGTTCGTTTAAAAAGAAAACGTTTAAGTGAAAATGAGAGAAAAAGTGATTATGTTAAATGTTATTTTGATCAACAGAAAAAGCAAAGTAAATAATAGAATCTTAATTAAGCAGCAAATAATATCATAATCAAGATGGCGTTCAAAACAAGGAGTTTATGCAGCAACGCCAATATGAGAACTCCTAAAGCTCATTAATCGGGATGAGTTTGCGGTAAGCGGGCCGTTTTTTTTTTGAAGCGAGCGTTGTTGAGCGTGAGTTCAATCTGCCGCTCGGCAGCTGCGTTTTTCTTTTTCGAGTCACTTTGAATAGCGCTTACTTTAAGAATTAATGGCAAAATAGCGACACTCCTACCACCTCGTCTATTATGTCTCCCTTTCTCACTTACAAGGCTCAGCTGCGCACCGGAACGTCTTATGCCCGCGATAACTTCATCACGCTCCAGCATTTTGCATTTCCAGTGTTTTCCAACTCGATCCTTTGTTTGAGTTTTCGACTTCAACATAAGTAGCTGAGTTCATTTTGTGAGCTCTAGAATAATTATTGTCCCGCTTCGATTTCAATTTCAATACTTGTTCAATATTTTTCTATTAAAGTGTGAGTGATTCATTAAATATTCATTATTTGTATATACGTAATTATATCAGTTTTTATTGAAATTGCACTATTCTCTCTATTAAGTAAATACAAAAATTTTAATGAGAAAATTGCTTTATTCGAGTTTAATCAATTATAATGTTCACAATTACTATTTTAGTTTGGATTTAAAGATACTTATGTAAATGATTATTGTAAGATTATCCTTCAATGTTTTTCATATTACCTGTATGTTGGATTTGGTAGATCAGTTTGATCTACCAAATCTCACATGGTTTTAATTAAATCATCGAGATAATTCTCACAAATCCACTGCAAACATTAAATATTTAAAATATTGTAAAGCTAAAGAGATATCGTTAATAAAGATAGAGGACTGAAGCACTGGTCGGAGCACTGAATATATAATATTTATTTTAGTCATATTATATTCAACCAACTAAATCTGCATATCTTAGTAAGCTTATTTAATCATATGAATTATATATATGTTTTATCAATAACACAGATTTAACGACTAATAGTATTTAATGAAAAATCATTTATTTTAACTACAAGAATATATTTACTTTTTACTATTTAATTTTGTATGTTAGGATGTAATTTATATAATGTTCCAAATCGTAATGATAGTAAATAGGAATTTACAATTAAGTAAAGATCTAATTTAACGCTTGCTTAGATACAAATATTGATTTTCATAGCTTATTGCATTGCATCACGTTAAAATATTATCGATTTATTCAATTTTGAGAAAATCAATACTGCAAACATCGAAGTCCAACTTCAACTTACTTTGCATAACCACAAAATCTAAAGCTAAAGTCGGTATCTATAATGTCTTTTAAGTAGACACTGTTAGTGTGTGGTCAGACGTTCCTTGCGGTTGCTTAGCACTAAGAGGTTTCGAATCCAGTACTTATTATACTCATAAACTTGTTTAAACTTCGCGGTAAATGGAACAGTTCCATTTGCATATAAACGAAGTATGTAAAACATTTTTATGTTCAACTTTTTTTTGAGCTGTCATAAAACTTGAATGAAGTATGCTAGTATCAAATTTTCGTAGGTGGGCTATTATCTTATCTTGGGCAAAAACTATAATTTATTGTATATATTAAAGTTAAATTTGAACATTTTTATGCTACTTTATCATGTACTTTTATGATGCGAAAATAACTCTTTGATTTGGAACGATTTATTTATAAAACCAAGTGAACAAAGCAGTCATTTCTAAAATAATTGGAATTAGATCTAATTAATGATATAACTGATTTTATTTTTTTATATCCCCTAGTAGAATTTTGAACTTGGCTAAACCTGAGGCCTTCTTGGGCAAACCCTGTTCCAAGATTAGACCAACATTGGCCCTATGTGGGATTTTTTAGGGACCCACATTGGTTTGAAACGCTAACCTATAAATTACCTAGTTCAATATTCCTAATATGAGCCTACCCTAGTAGAATTTTGAACTTGGCTAAACCTGGGGCCTTCTTGGGCAAACCCTGTTCCAAGATTAGACCAACATTGGCCCTATGTGGGATTTTTTAGGGACCCACATTGGTTTGAAACGCTAACCTATAAATTACCTAGTTAAATATTCCTAATATGAGCCTAACGAGGCTTCCCTGGTATGGGATATTTGATGAAATCCAATGTTGGCCTAATTAAGCCTCAGTAGGCACACCTACGTTTAGTCAACATTTATGTAAAATATTTGTTCAAAAATGCATCATGGAGAATCGTACCCAAGACCTGAACGTGAAAGTTAAACATCTTATACACTGAGCTACGAAGACTTCTAATGAAATGTTTTGTAAACATCAACTTAAGTCTACTATAGCATATATATGAGACTAATTTGGCTTGCCCATAAAACCCTATACAGGGAATGTGTGGGTAGGCGTTTCATACCCTCATTGGGCCTGAATATGGCCCTTGCTAGGCCCCATATTGGCCCTACCTTCCAACCCTGCAATGAATTATACAACATTGGGCCTACATTGGCCTAGTCCAGACTTACCCGTAACAAGGCGAACCCGGACTTTACCAATCCAGGGCCCGCTTTTTAACTAGGCAAGCCTTTTTCAATTTCTACTAGGGTCTGTACTTTAATGTTTTTATGAAATTTCAATTTTTCCAAAAAATTTTTGATGTTTTCATAAAATTTCATTTATTTCACGATTTTGCAATTTTTCCATCAAATTTGATTAAATACACCAAGTAAAATGACTGAATTTATATAATTGCTTGGCGAAATTTATTTTTCCATAAATTGAAAAAAAGTTTCCAATTATTTTCTAACCATATAATCGAGAAGTTATTGAGTCCATGCATATTTGGTTTTTAGCCATTCTTAGTTTCTCCTTATGTCAGCTAATTTTGAAAATACTGTTCGATTATTGCAAGCATATTTAGGAAAACTATTGCCTATTGGTCCATTCATTTGTCGTCCCTGCGAACCCTTTTTATATTTATCACTGTTTCACGTATATCGTAACCACCACGTACCATACGTACACGCATTTGGTAAGATCGCCACGAGCGTGACAAGCAACAGGGTACAATGTGGGTGGAATAAATCGACGGGATACCAAACGGAGGGCCGTATTTTCTCGTAGCTGTGTCAGCTGGTATTAATACCAAACCGGAATATTGCAGAACAGAATGCAGTAGTAAAAAGGCAAATCGCACGTATTTTTCCCACATCAAAACTCGATATCTTTGTTATGCGACTTTTGCCCATCATACGCTTGATGTTTCTCTCTCATAAAAATGACATCAACATATACTATCAAATGAAACGTACTACTTCAATAAATATAAAACTCTTAAAGGAAAGACCAGAATTCTGAAAATTATTGTGAAATACTTAGTATAATGTATTTTTGTTTAATGTTAATTTTGAACATAATATCAAGTTTCTTAATTGCATATAAAATAAAAAAATAACGTCACTGTCTAGCAATATAAAGATGCATTATATTATTTAGAAAAAATTGTTCTATATTTGATGATTATTTTTTGTATATCGAAAGGTATACCATATGTATATAATGTAAATAAAAATAAACAAACAATACGACAATAAATAAAAGTGAATTAAACTTGACCATAAAAACAACAAACGCATTGAACTAGGTTTAATAAAAAGCCAATAGCTAAAGAAACCAGAGAGGAAATAACATTGATTATAACTTATATGGCATCGTTACGTCGCGGTTTTGGAGCGTAATCGGGAAACTGACCAGATATAGTGACAAGTTGAATAGCGCCCCCCAGCACGAAGTGGATATCGGTACTCTAAATGGATTCAACGACTCGACAGAAGCATTTAATTCCACAAATCAACGAGGAATTTTGCGACGTACTGGGTCACTATGGCTCTTTGAATACCACAATTCCCTGAGGTTTCTCTCACGCCAAAATAACCCTAGAATCGATATCTATCCTTGAATCGCCACCTATTTTCAGTACAGAATGCATCATCGTATGAATGGAGATTTCGACAATGTCATTCAACGAATTCATTATTTAGTAATTGATTTTTTTCATTTATCAAAATAAGTAGATTATATATACGGCAGGAATGAGCTCAATAATTATGGGGTTTGATCGGCGGGATAATATTCAGACAATGACAGAACTCCTTCTCCCATAATGTACATATATTTTTGTTGGCAACGACATAGCTTACACGTATGAATGTCCAACAGAATATTTCAGTCAACGTATTGTCAATGAAATGCATTAAATCTAATACACTTCGCTCTAATTTCAATTTGCATTGGAACAATAGTATAATTAAATCCGTTTAAGTTGGATGGTATTAAAAAATATCTGACCACAGAAATGAAGATTTAATCTCTTTTCAGAAACAATAGTGATATGTATGAAGGGGTTAAATGCAACGCATCACAAAAGCCGCGTATAAAACGATAACGATAATAGTGGACAAAATGATGATTTATAGCTACAATTTCTTCAATTTTTCAATCAGATTTGTACAGAGCGACAACATAAACAGTATCGTTTGAATTGCATTAAAACACATTTCAATGTTATAAAGTAACAATACGAACTCTATTGTTGAATTACGGTTTATTATGGTAGTAGTTGCTAAGAAGCCATAAATACGACGTAAGTCCAATAACGCTTAGAGTCTTAAGTTAATTTATCGAGGATGTGACTCAATTTATAAAATTCATGAGCGCATTAATGCTAGACAAAATGGTGCCGATAAATAATTAAAACGTCATCTTAATGACAACGAAATATGCGCAAAACAGTTCAAGCATTATCTTTATGGCTTGTACCAATTTAACACAACTTTAATCAAACTATACGGTGACCAATCAAATACAGTTACATTTCTTTGATAGCGATGATCAAGTTCGTATCGCGGTGCAGATGGTTAATGAATGTTATGTTATACATGTGCTCTGACCAAAGCTAGTCAGCTTTGATTAAGTCCAACAAAGTTTCAATTTTAACTTCATCTCACGTGGCAGGGGCCGCCCACAGCAAGATCTATTAAAATTAAATTAAACTCGATGGATATGTTTGAATTTATAGTTTCAACCAATATTTTCGCAAATAATCATTTTACATAGTCGTTTACTTTAAAAATTAGTTACCTGTATCACGTGAAATCAAATTACATGTATGCAGTCATAATGAAAAGGCATTTGACTTAGTATTAAAATGTTCTTCATAATCAATTAGTGATAAAAAGCAACATTTCTGTGGAACACATTTCTCATTTCTCATATGATGAATTGATGTAATAAGTACTTCAAAAATGAGGTTTCATATATCCTTAAAGAATAATTAATACTTCGGCTTAAATATACCTTGTTGTAAATATATTCAGTAAAATTAGTTTTTGTTGAATAAAACATGAATACCAAGACTAAAATGTGAAAATATATTCACTTGAAATATTCACTTGGACTGATGTTATCCCTATCAGTATGGTTATCTGTTAATATTTTAACACTTATTACGTACATAAAGACTGGGATTAAGTTTATTGTGCAATTTTTGATTACCTCCAGCTACGAGATTTTGTCACGAAACATGTGATCAATTAAGGTATTCAATTAACCTTTTAATATCCATGAGGCTTTCTAAGTTAACTTTATTATTTTGCATTTATTTATTTATTAGATTTTACTAAAGCTATTAGTTATATACATATTACATTAATCATGTTTAAATAATATATATATATTTTTTAATTTATTTTTCGTACTATTATACGAACTATTATACGAACACAATAGTACATTCAAAATACTTCGTTGTCTGTTGTGTATGCAATTAACTGCTCTGGGACGTATTACTAAATTATTTGTTTAAATATTAACATAACGGTAGTCATAATTAACAATTATATGAATGTAGACTAAATTATTTCAGTTATATTATTGGATGTTGTTTCAATAATACAACCCTTTTTAAGAATGCAACAACTAAAAAGTTTATATGAAAATATTAGTGTGGGCTAAACTTTTAAAGTTAACGTACAGTGCTGGAATTTACCCCCTCTTCCAGCAGTAAGCTGTTATCACCTATGCACAGACGGTGATCGTGTAGTGGCACAATTTTGGACAGACGTTGGTCGTCTACAAAAATTCACTCCTACTTCTCTTTCTAACGAGTCCATTGGACTCAACCTGGGTGGGAAAAGTTAAGTAATATAAAATTAGCTAATGTACTTGACGTTTTTTTGTACTTGGCCAGAGACACTATCGTGTCTCTTGATTTCACTTACATCAATAAGTGAAATCTTGACATTTATTTAAATACTTGAAATACTTGAAAAATTTTTATTCGTTCGAGTATATGTGTAGTCAATTTTTACACACAACATTGTACTTTTCGAACTTAATTCATTCCTGTGACTTTATTGCTTCATGTGTAAAACAATGACATGCAATAAGAAACATCTGTTCTAACTGTACTTTATTCATTAAATGGGAAATGTTTGTTATACTCACATAAAAAATATATAAAATTTGTAATTTCATTTTTAAAAGGGAATGTATATATATATGTGAAGATAATTGCAAATTGTGTGTGTATATTTATTTATTAATTAACTTAATGTAAGCTAAGAAAACCATATAATATTTATTAATCTAAATTTTACTACAAATAGGCTTAATAGTGTACTTTAGAATTTCTATTATAATTGTTACATATTGTTCACTTTTTTCATTAATAACGTAATTTTTATTTTTTATTACTTACAGTTGCAAATATTTTGACATTTTTGTTTCTCCAACGAGCATAACATTGCAAATATTAATTTTTTTTTTTTTTACATTTTTCACAGAAAATAATTCAAACAAAATAATAATTACATATTTCTTCTAATTTTATTACACGTGTATTGCATAAACATAACTAACAATATGCAATTGTTGGATCTTTGAATCTAGAGTATGTACTTTATACAGGAACTGTTTGAATTTCATTTCATTTATAAATACTAATTCTAAGGAATGAATTCGTGAATGTTGTTGCATAAAATTTACTTTACAAACTTATTAATATTCGTTAATAATATGTTTGACAAAAATACTTTTAACAAAAACCGCTAAAAACGTATTTTTTAGTTCAAAATAAAATTGATTTCTCTATTTTTATAATATTTTTTATTAACATAATTATAATTCTTTTAAAGTTTTATATTGATAAATTATAATTTACATTTTTGTATGATGTTATATAAGTTGACAATAATTGTCAAAGTCCTGTGTCAATTTTAAGCAGTTATTGTTTCTGGCATTGGTTTTTTACACCTCGAACATGCATTAATGGAGGAAGAGAAATGAAGTTGGGAGGGCTTTTAAGGGTGTCATGTCGTTAAAGTTTTGATGGCGCAGCCTTCAGACTTAGCTGAAACGATTATTTTCGTGTACCGCGGAACTCGTAATAATGGCCATCGTCATCTGTAGGCACCGAAACGATTGTGTTGCGCCGCACACCAGAATTGCCACAAATATAAAGCTTTCACGCAAAACGACTCTAATAGAGTTTTGGCGTAGTGGCATTTATGTGGTGATTCAAAAACTGATATGCGAACCATATCGACTATTTATTTAAGTTAAAATAATAATTGTAAAAATTAACCATTGAGAATAACTTATTTTTTACATTTAAAATAAGTTATTCTCAAAACGATAATTTATTAGTAAAAAATGTAATCACATTAACGTTTAAATTTATAACTGTGTTAATTAATTTTTTATATGAATTTGAAGTACCATATGTTGTACCATATGCCATATAACACACATAAAGAAAATTACTAATAATTAATAATAATCAATTAGTAATTACCAATAAATATGTTTTATGTAATTTAATTTAAATATATTAATAATTGTATAACACCAAGTTAATAAGATTTGTATTATTTCTGTTTCTAATTCTCATAGTGGTGTTAATTATTCTGGTATGATACTTAGTGCTGTGTAACAACGTTCAAAGCAAACTGAACACCTTAATGAAATGTGATCAGATATTATAGTATTTATGAGATTTAGTATTAGTATTATTATTAGGAGGTTTAATAATTTACGGTTCATAAAAAATGTATGTAAATATTAAATATTTTACCTATTACGGAATTAATTAACTTAATAAGACTATAAGAAGATATTTTGTTAAAAAAAAGTTACTTAAAGTTAGAATATTTTAACTCCATGTAAGTTCCTATTACAACTCATTTGCTACTCTCTAATTAACGATGATTATTTTTAATTAAAGTATTTAACAAGACCAATTTCAGAAGTCTTTATTCTGACTTTTTAATATATTTTAAACTTAGAATAAATTAGAAAGAAAGTATATTTTAATTAAGAATCTTATTAATTAGCTAAACCTGATAACTGTTCTTATAAATAAATCTAAATGCATAAGATTATAATACATTATTTAAAAAGCCTTTTTTAACAGTAATTATTTTTACTTAACTAAGTTCAGTTGTACTAAGCAGCGCATTAAAAAATAATTTCATGATTTCTTAAACATAAATCTTGAATTATATATGCCTTGATAAAATCATTGGTAAATATGCATTTAGCAAGTTCCTATGGTTTCTGTGCAATTAAGCTAGTGTCATCATAGAATTGTAGCCTGAGGAGTGTCATTATGCTTTTGTGGTCTAAATCTGGTCGAACGCAGTCTAGTGGTCGATCGCCACTACTATTCTCGTCAGGATTGTATATGGTTCCGGGTTTTGATAATGCTGATTGGAGTTTGGCCTGCGCGTGCTTTCTCTTACAATTATCGTTTTCCTGTATTCAAGTTGCATGTATAACATGCAACTTGAGTTGGACAACCCGAGGCGAAAACAAAGTAACCATTCGGTATCTAAATACGAGACATGATGAAAGTTGTTCCATTGATCAAAGTAGGTTGACACAAGTTTACATTCATTTTGAAAACGAGTGACATTTAAAAATCGGAGGTACGTGCTTTGAATAGATTCGACAATTAGAGTAAATGTTTATACGATGCCATTGTTGTACTGATTAAATATACATTTTACAGTAATTACGTGATATAAACATGTTGATCAATTACATCATACAGTTGTTTGCTACTGATTTCTGAAACTACACTGAAAACGTTTGGGGCCTGCAAAAGCGCCTCTAACGGCGCAGCAGCAGGTTCTCTCGATAGCGGGCAACTGTAGCGCGCATGGGGTGCAATTGCTGAGCCCTATTGACAGCTAAAACGC